>MEHQ01001723.1:172405-387405 GCA_008828725.1 Saccharina japonica | reverse complement strand
CTCTGGCCGAAATTATAAGGACCAATTTAATTTAATTTTAGTATATAAACTGTTATTATTTTCCCGATTTGTTTCATGTTTCTTCCCTGAATCTCACCGCAGGAATCCGATGAGAGACTTCAGACAACATCAGACAACATGCAAATTTTGCAACACAAACAACCATCGTCACAACACTGCCTATATAACATGAGCATCACAAGCAGCAGCAGGCTACACCACGCGGCGTGTGGCAGGTCCACCATGTACTGCTGTGGTTATTCATAGTTGCTTTATCAGAGGCTTGCATCCGTCAATCAGCCATCACCAATTTACACCTTCTCTCGTCTCTGCTGCTGTGCTGTGTATGAGGTGTGTCGTATGTATGTACGGCGCGTTGTGCATCTATCTGTCGTGTGCCGTAAAATATATGGCATGGTATTAATTTGGATTTTTTATATTTTGCTCTGCGTGAGGCCCTGTTTTTTTCGGTCGTGCGTTTTTTTGTGAGTTTCTTGCCCGGAGCACCGGGAGCACACAAAGACAGCAGCAGCACCGCAGAGAGGCAGCTGCAGTACAATCACAATGTACAAACCTGCCGCCCAGCAGCAGCCCATGCATGCGCATGCAGCAGATCGGTGCTGCACCGTGGCTAGTTGCTTTTGTCGGACCCTGTGATCTTCCTAACCGTGGTACCTGCAGATCGATGCTCATGTACGAAACTCTCCGCTGTCCGGAAATTTAATAATCGTTTGTTCATTTAAAATATATATTAAATGTCCTTACATTTCCGGACAGAGTGGTACTACACGGCTGTGCGCCTTTGGAAACAGATCTATCTGTGCTGTGCTCTGTGTTTTTGCTACGAGTAGTTGCTGTCGTAGGAGCCAGCAATCCGTCACCAAACCACACCACCATCACCTCTCTGCTGCTCGCTGCTGCTGTTGATGGGTTCCATGTGTCATGCGTGTGCTCTGCATGCCGACGCATGCGATGATACCACACACAGCAGTCTTCGGGTGGTCTGACACAAAAAACGAACAATATTTATTTCTGGCAAGTAATCACGTAATATGTTGAGTCCAACGTCCCGACGTGAATTTAATACGTGAGTTCAAACCCCGGACACGTCTTCCGTTTCCTTTTTTTTTTTGGCATGCAGGTACGAGGGTACGAGTGCACAGTACGAGTAGGCTATATGTTGTTTTTTTTGCTGCAATTTTTCCAGAGCTTTATCCCTTATATAGTAAAAATGCTCGGGTACTCGCGAGTACAACTACTTACTACGTATCACTATCTGGAAATCTCTGTTATCACACGTCACGGGCACAAGAGTGAGTGTTTAGGGCCCTCTGTAATTATATGGCGTTTACAAAGTACATTTCGACCCCCACACAAATACCAAGTCAACTTCGTTCCCGACACTCAACCACCTTCATACAAAGACCATAAGATCATTTCGATCCCAACGCTGAATCAAGTAATGTTCGATCCCAACTCTAAAATCGAGTTATTTTCGATGCCAACTCTAAAAATGAAGTCCATTTCGATACCCCGACACAAAAACCAAGTAAATTTCGACTACCCACACCAAATCCAAGTAGATTAAGATGCCTACACTAAAACCTGATATAATTGGACCCCGACACTAAAACCAAATCGTTTTCAGCCCGCCCACAAAAACGACAGTAACTCGATTTTGATCGAGACACCAAGCACAAAAAAATAAAACAGCAATTACGCATGTACATATAATACCTGGTAGAGATTAGGCACGAAGGAGAAGATGCAGGAAGGAATGAGACTCCATATTTATACATATACATACGTAGGTATTCTCCAGGGCTTTAGCCATGGAGTTTCAATCCTTAAGGTATCCTTTTTGTTTTTACTAAGTTAGCCCTTATTTTTTTATCTTCGAGGATGTTTATGAGTGATTAATGTTGTAGGTCAGGCTGCATTTTGTCGGAGGGCAAACGAAATAGTAAAACGCCAACTCAATTTCGATCCCTACACCGAAATCAAGGCAATTCGATTATTTCCCGCCCGCACACAAAAAAACAAGTCAATTATACCACCCACACAAAAACCGAGTCAATTTTGAACTCACACTAAAACCAAGTCATTTTCGGCCCGCTCACGAAAACCAAGTCATCTACAGACTTCTATGTATGCTGTTTGGTTTTCATGTTCGTTCTTGCGCCACTCCCCTAGGCACGTCCCGGAGGGGAACCTTGTACGTAATTACAAACCCATCACTTACACTAAAACCTATATATCGCAGTTTTTGTACTTAGCATATATGGTCCTGATTACTACGGGGGACCATGTACAGTAATTAGAACCCATCACTGACACAAAAACCTATATACTACAGTATTTTTACTTAGCACATTTGGTCCTGATTACTACGGGGGACAATAGTAATCAGAACCCATCACTCACACAAAATCCTTTATGTTGCAGTGTTTTTATCAAGCATATTTGGTCCTGATTACTACGGGGGACCATAGTTATTAAAACCCATATATTTATTAGAACCCATCACTTAAACAAAAACCTATATATTGCAGAATTTTTAATAAGCAAATTTGGTCCTTATTACTACGGGGGACCATAGTAATTAGAACCCGTCACTAACACAAAAAACTATGTATTGTAGCTTTTTCCCTCAGCATAGTTGGTCCTGATTACTGGTTTCCCGTTTAATAACAGTTGGTCCTGATTACTATATATACAAGGCTTTCCTACCGAGTGGTCATGGTAAGGGCGACGCAAGAAATACGGGCTACCTCGACCGCGGCAGAGCATCAACATGCAGCAGCAGCAACAACAACAAAATCAGCAAAAACGACAGAAGCCACTAGACTGCTGCATCTTCACCTAAAACCGAGGAGTGCGGACAACGCGTGTTACACGAAGAAGGAAATTAAAGTAAACAACGGGCACGTACGAACTCTCGTTTTGTTTTGTATCATGCTGCCACCTGCTGGTAAAATATGTGCGTACAGCAGTGCCTCCTACATTACTACTTGCTACTGCTGTTTTATACGTACATCATAGCCAGCCACAAAGAAAGGCGTTTGATTTGGGCCTTTCTTTCCATTTGTTTTGTTGGCAACTTGTAGGCAACAAAAATGCCACGGTGTCTATTGTACTGCTGTATAGCAGACGACTCGTTTGCCTCACGGCCATACTATCGAATGTTGTACTCGGCTGCTGTGCGACCGCGTGTAGGCACAAGGTAGGTGGGAATGGGGGCCAGGGATTGGTCGTACTACTTCTGGCTGAAGTTTTGTTTCAGACCCGGGACATATCATCGGTTTCCGCTTCCATGATCTAGGTTTCCCAGGGAGTATTTACTCCTGATCTCTTTATCATGTAACTGCTGTTGCAGGGTGGGAGCCGTATCATCCGCGTGATCTATTGTAGAACACGTTTGGTGGGTTGAATAGGTACTGTACAGACCCTGCACAGCAGTATACCGTAACAGCCGGCTAGAATCTAGAGTATGGTATCGTCACATGTCCGGCGTGTTGATTGTTCGGAGAGTTGCGCATACACTGTTTCTCGAGATGGGGCTTTGGGCGAGGTATGGGGTGTTAGGATATCATCGGGCATACAGTGCCTGGGTAGGCTCGCGGGTAGTGCCATATACCGTCCACAGGAAGGGCACATGTAGACATGAGGTAGAATATCAAACATATACCGGGTAGTATATTACCGGGCATGTCCCTCGTACATATAAAAGGCCCCTGGGAGAAACATGCCTGCTGTCTCTACGTATGCATCCCCAGGCCGTTGCACACAACTATATCGTACAACGCGTACACTAAAATAATAGAGCTCTCGTGAATAACCTGATTAGTACTCGGTATTCCTTTCGTAGCATGGTTATACTGCGTGCTATGCCAATCACGTGTTGACATCTTACGAAACATCACGATTGCAAGACCCTCAAACCCGTCGCTAGCGTCTGCTCGTTGGACAAACGGCAGGTGTGCACAGCTCACAGCCCAAAGCACCCCTGCCGTGCTCACCTTCCCTCCGCAGCTGCCCCAGGCATCTGCACAGCACCTGTCCGTGGTGAGCATGAGGCGCTGCTCGCACAACTCTTGCACGAAGTACCCTAGCTTCAATGTCGAGGGCAGCAAGATGGCGGCGTACTGCAAGCAGCATGCTGAGGATGGCATGGTCAACATCCATAGCAAATGTTGCTTCCAGGACGCCTGCACAAAGCAGCCGACCTTCAATGTGGACGGAAGTAAAAGGGGTGTGTACTGCAAGCAACATGCTAAGATGGGCATGGTGAATGTCCGTGATAAGCGTTGCTCACACGAATCCTGCTTAAAACGACCGAATTTCAATACAGAGGGCAGCAAGACGACGATGTACTGCAAGCAGCATGCCAAGGATGGCATGGTGGTCGTCCATAGGAAACGTTGCTCGCACAACGCTTGCATGAAGTACCCTTGCTTTAATATCGAGGGCAACAAGACGCCAGTGTGCTGCAAGCAGCATGCTGAGGACAGCATGGTTAACGTCCGTAGCAAACGTTGCTCACATAACCTCTGCACGAAGCAAGCGGCCTTCAATGTGGACGGCGTCAGGAGGGGTGTGTACTGCAAGCAGCATGCTAAGGAAGGCATGGTGAACGTCCGTGATAAGCGTTGCTCGCACGACTCCTGCCTAAAACGGGCGTATTTCAATACAGAGGCCAGCAAGACGGCGATGTACTGCAAGCAGCATGCCAAGGATGGCATGGTGGGCGTCTACACGAAGCGTTGCTCACATGACCGCTGCACGATGTTACCTAGCTTTAACAAGGAGGGCAGCAAGATGCCGGTTTACTGCAAGCAGCATGCCGAGGATGGCATGGTGGACGTCCGTAGCAGACTTTGCTCACACGCCCCCTGCACGAAGCGATCGACATTCAACGTCGCGGGCAGCAAGACGGCGGTGTACTGTAAGCAGCATGCGGAAGAAGGCATGGTGGACGTCCATATCAAACACTGCTCACGCGGCACCTGCAGGAAGCGACTATACTACAATGTTAAGAGCGGCGTCACGGCAGCATACTGTAAGGTGCATGCTGAGGATGACATGGGTTTTGTTCGTCGTGATAAGTGCTGCTCACATGACTCCTGCCTACGACGACCGACGTTTAATATCGTGGGCAGCAAGACCGCTGCGCGCTGCAAACAGCATGCTGAGGACGGCATGGTCTATATTAACAAACGCTGCTCGAACGACTCTTGCACGAAGTACCCTTGCTTCAATATCGAGGGCAGCAAGATAGCGGTGTACTGCAAGCAGCATGCTGAGGACGGCATGATCGACGTCCGTAGCACACGTTGCTCACACGACCTCTGCACGAAGCACCCGACCTTCAATGTGGGTGGCAACAAGAGGGGTGTGTACTGCAAGCAGCATGCTAAGGAAGGCATGGTGAACGTCCGCGGTATTCCCTGTTCATATGACTCTTGCCTAAAACGCGCGCACTTCAATACAAAGGGCAGCAAGACGGCGACGTATTGCAAGCAGCATGCTGAGGATGGCATGGTAGACGTCCATAGCAAACGGTGCTCACATGACCCCTGTACGAAGTTCCCTAGCTTTAACAAACAGGGCGGCAAGTCGCCAATGTACTGCAAGCAGCATGCTGGGAATGACATGGTGGACGTCCGTAGGAGGCTTTGCTCACATGACTCCTGCACGAAACGACCGATCTTCAACGTCGCGGGCAGCAAGACGGCGGTGTACTGTAAGCAGCATGCGGAAGAGGACATGGTGAACGTCCGTATCAAACGCCGCCCTCGTGTCTCCTGCAGGAAGCGGCTATACTACATTGTTAAGAGCAGCAAGCCAGCGGCGTAGTGCAAGCAGCATGCGGGGGATGGCGTGGCGGGTGCCCGTACCACACGTTGCTTACCTGGTATTTGACTCCTGCACAAAGCGCGCGAGTTTCAATATTGAGGGTAGCACCACGGCATTGTACTGCAGGGAGCATGCCTAGGGTGCCGTTACTTTCGTTCGTCGTGATGAGCGCTGCTCACACGACGCCTGCCTAAGACGACCGACTTTCAATATCGAGGGCAGCAAGACGGCGGTGAATTGCAAGCAGCATGCTGAGGACGGCATCGTGAATATCTGTAGCAAACGTCGCTCCCATGACTCCTGCACGAGAAAGCCCAGCTTCAATATCGAGGGCAGCAAGACGGATGCGCGCTGCAAACGGCATGCAGAGAACGGCATGGTGGACACCCTTAGCAAACGTTGATGACACAACTCCTGCACGAAGGACGCTAGCTTCAACATCGATGGTCGCAAGACGGCGTCGTACTGCAAGCACCATGCTGAAGACGGCATGGTCGAAGTCCATAGCAAACGCCACTCGCATGACCCCTGCACAAACGCAACCGACCTTCAATGTGGACGACGGCAAGAGGGGTGTATTTTGCAAGCAGCATGCTAAGGAAGGCAGGTTGAGCGTCCGTGATGAACGTTGCTCCAATGACTCCTGCAAGAGGCGACCCAAATTCAATACCGAGGGCAGCAAGACGACGGTGTACCGCAAGCAACATGCGGATGATGACATGGACGTCCTTAGCAAACGTTGCTCATACGGTTCCTGCCGGAAGCGACCATACTTTAATTTCGAGAGCAGCAAGGCAGCGGCGTACTGCTAGCAGCATGCTACGGATGGCATGGTGGACGTCTGTTGGAAATGTTGCTCACGCAACTTGTGCAGTAGGGGGTCAATGTGGGGTCTACTGACCGACGGTGCCGCAACGGTATGCGCCCATTATAAGACCGATATCTTGGACGGCCTGGCGATTAACTTCAAGGAAAAACGCGAAATGGCGGGTTGTACGAAAGAGCCGATGTGGGGGCTCGACGGGAAGCCGCCCACGCACTTGCCGCGATCATGGCCCTCTCGAGGAGGGGCTCGTCCAAACTGCGGGCACGGATTGCAGCCATGATTTTTTTCCCTTGGCTATCTTCCCGTGTTAAGGCTGTGAGTTGGCTCACTAATAGTCGCTAGCTAGTTGTTGGTTGGCTAGGTATTATAGTTAGTTGCGTCGGTGCCAACTATCCAACTACTTTTCGCATTTGGGTTTCTTTCCTTGTAGGAAGGCTTGTTTGGTACGGGGTACGTACTTCCCGGCGTCTCCAATTACTGTAGTACTACCACGCTGCTAGCACACAGAGAGGTATTCCGCAACTCATGGCGGGACTTTGTCCCAACGTGCTCTATTACCTAATACAAGTATGCCTCTCTCGTCAGCATGTTCAGTGTCCAGTGAATGATGAGCACCTCTGGCTCGGGTGTTTGAGCGATGCTCGCCCTGAGCTGCGTGTCTATTAAGCGAAGACCATAAGGCTTCGAAATGAAACCTCGCAGAGCACAGATTCGTTTTGTGTGTTACTGTAGTTGGTAACTCATCCAATATCACGGACGGAATGACATCTATTTGCTAGATCAATTATGAACCGTTCTTGAATCGCTGAATCGCCGGTGATTAATTATCTAGTATCTATGTTCCGGTCGTCGAAGAGGTTCCAGTCTGTTTTCTATGTTACGTGTTTCTGTCATTGTACTGGTGGTGTGCTTTTGCTTGCCTCACGAGTATTTTCCGTTACGACAACATGTAACAACAGTGAGAGACCCTCACACGGGGGCGGCATGTCCATATTTCTGGTGCATCCCCACGTATAAAGTCTGATAAACTGAGACGAACCTAAATATCTCCTTGTTTCGTGATCAACACCAGATATAAACCTGGCCAATTTATTATACTTTTTGAATGTGAGATTAAGCCCAATAGCGTGTTTTTTTCCTCCGGCGGCGCCCTCAGCGGGATCCCTCCGGCGGGCCCTCCGGGGGCGCCTCCAGTGGGGCCCCCTCCGCCGGGGAGAGTTTTGTTTGGCTCGCTACGCCTGACTTTAGTCGATTAGTTGGCTGGCGCCTTAAGCTAGTTAGTCGGCTGGCTTCGCCAGCCAACTAATATTTAGGCGGGAACTCCCGCCAACTCACAGCCCTATCCCGTGTCCTATACCACGTTACAGCTAAAATGTTTGCTTCGAGTTTTGTGTTTCTGCCAACCGGAACATCTTGGGGTTGCGGTTCTGCCAGTCCTTAAGGAGTTGTTTTGCGGCGATACAACCAGGCCTGCATTGTGGGCATTTGAAGGCATGCCTTATAACCATAACATGCCCGGTTTCGTCAGAGGCGTTGCGCATGTCGCTGTTTTTGGTAGTGTCGAAAGCCCGTCTCGGTGTATGATGCGTTAAGAGGGGTCGGTAAATCAGCCTAAACTTGTGCCAAGGCACGGCTTGAGGCCGAACATCTCGTTGTCGGTCAAGAACCCCCGAGGGAGGAGGCAGGTGCAGTTTGAACACCGTACCGCAGTAGTACGTCGGGCTCGGAGCGAGCGAGGGATCTCCCTGAGACAAGAGATAAGAGGTTCTTGCCCCCGCCCGTAACTCTTGAGAAATGATGTGGACCCGTCGTCTGGTGGCGAGCAGAGGTAGCTCGCGTTGATGTTACGATCCAAGTTCATCAATATTGTAGGCCTGAGACCCCGCTCTCGTAAACTATGACATAGACGTAATGTTGTGTAAGCTTTTACCTCCGAGATATATTGCCAATAGTATAAAAATGACCCTCTCTCTATTAAGAAATCCAACCATATGGCGTATGGGTTGTTTATGTCATTAACCTATTGCACGTACCCCCTCGAGTTGATAGGTTGAACTTAGTATAGAGAGGACCTGAAGAAACTGCGGTATCGACAAACAATTTTCTACGAGCTTTTCTGGGGGTATATTTGTTTTTTTCGAGTACGACTTGGTACATGCATGACGATAAGGATGCTTGCAACCAATTCTGTCTTTGTATCGTGTTGGCTGGGCCCTTCGGGCACGAGGTATTTGATTGACTGAACGGCACGTTATTTGATTGGTATGAGCACATGCTTCCGCTGCTGTCTAGCATGTATGTGAGACGGCTCCCACTACTAAGCGGCTGTTGCTACTTTGCTGCTGCTTGCTGTGATGTAGCGCTACCGTTGCTTGGTGCCTAATATGCAAGGCCACTGCTGCTGTGCCGCTACACAAATAAGTCCGGCCCAACGTTCTAATCTCGGGACAATAAGATAATAATCCCGAATCCCGCGCAAATAAGTTCCTCCTCGCTATTACGACAGTACTCCTATGTACATCTTGTGGCGGTGATAATGCTTACAATCCTGGCTTGTTGGCGCGTGAGCCGGGCGCTTTGGAGCAATAGAGTATACAGCAGTAGTGCCCCTTCTGCTACTTTCGCGTTTTGAACAAAAACAACTGTACCGAATTCAACTGTCTTCTCCTTCATAAAGATGCGTATTAGCCTGGCCCGTACTGTATACCGGTGACAAATTAGGTGGCTCAGCAGATTAGTGTGCTTTCGTTGAGTTTGGAACACGGTATGTTGAAATCCCTTTACAAGGGTTTCGTTTCATGTACGTATCATATTTTCCTGCTCTCTCTTTATTTTTGAACGTCATATACTTTTTCTACGGTATGTTGCTGCTGTTTGTTGTTGACAACTGACAGCAGTGTTGCTTCATCACTTTGTATATGCCACGTCACACTTCGCGTATTATCTTACGAGCAGGTATGGAGTATGGCGCATAGTATGTATTCGAACGTACGAGTTCTCGTATTGATAATAGTGCTGTGTTGCTTGTGTGTTGTACGCGCAAGGGCCGAGAGGTAACAACGGCACGTTGAACTAGGCCCAAAAGGTGGAAACGGGAAAGGAAAATATACCAGATATGAGTGATACCTGATCGTGATGTTCGAAACTCTTTTGATTCACATTTTCGCGTTACTTCGTGGTGAACTCTGTGATACATTTTGCTTTGATTGATCTAGACATTGTGCCGGATGGCATGTGCTATGTGCAGCCGTTTGTTGTTGGCAGCTGACAACAATGTTATGTTATCCCGTTGTATCATATCGTATGAGCTTTGCTGTAGGTATACTTACAAATTATCCGACATATTAGGAGGTTGCTGGTGTGTGATCAAGTGCTAGCACGTAGGACACAACGGCACTCCTGAAGTAGGCCCAAGAAGGAAAACGGCAGGACGCAGATTAGAGCGATACCATATGGTGATATTCAAAACGTTGGCGTGAGCTTGTCGCGTTCCTCCGTGGCCATATCTCTTATATTTTGTTTTTTCATTGCCGGATGGCAAAATTTGTTGCTGGATCACTGAATCTGATCCTAGTGTTTTATTTGCCCTCGCTCAAACACGATTTATTCAATGTGCACACCTTGGCAGTAGTGCCGTATAACGCCCCCGACTTGCCAACATCCCGGTCAGTACGGGCACGAGCAGGGCCAAGGGAGGCGTCAGCCCGCCGCGGCGAAGCCCCTCTTGTACTTCGTATTTATTACCCGAACAACCCATGGGGAGGTCGCTATTAATTTGAGTGTTTTCCGAACAAAAGGTTTCGTAGGTTGTCGATTCATAGACCCAGACAATCTATGCCGATAACTGTCTACAGTTGTGATATACCATCCTTTAACAAGAAATCACAGAGGTTGTCCACATGCAGTAGTTCACCAAGTTCATGGATTATGTGCACCACTGACTTCCGACGTTGCCTACAAATAGGAATGGTCGACCGCAACTGAGATAGCCAGTTGGCTTCGATAGACGATGGCTTCCACGCTACTACGACATACATGGTATTTAATATGGTGTATACTTTTAGAGCTATTGCTTTCAAACGTGTCGAGTAAGAGTAAGTATCGACAGCAGTGAGACCATGGGTGCCTATTGTTGAATGCTGTTTGGAGCTTAGCTATGCCCTGAGACTGTTGAAGTTATTTTCGATTACAGCAGGCGGCCAACGAAATTGTGCACATACTACCGTAATTGTAGTCGACAACACACTACGCGACATGTGTTAGTAATTTGGGAGTTGATAGTCCCAGGCTGATATTTTCATTTGTTTGTTGGGAAAGCACTCGTGGTCAGCGACAAGCATCACTCTAAATCCTATAGAATAGCCTCTACTAGTATATTATCTACGTGGGCTTCTCCAATAAGCAGCGGACCTTGACCAAAATAGGAGGTTATTGACTTCTGTGGCGTAGTGTAGCCCTGTTGCCAATTGTCCGGCGCGTGGTGCATGTTAACCGCGTGTTGTTTCTCTAACCGACGCATGCTACGATAGAGGTGCACCATGTTTTTGCCTTGGAAAGGGGGGTTACTTGAAGAGCTCTACACCTCACCCCAAAGTGATCATTAAGGGAGGAAAGTAAAAGTGCTGTCCGATTGAAAATCCCACGGCCGAAGCAAACAAGGTACAATAATGACAATAATGACAGTCCGCCGATTTGGGGCTAAGGAGCTCGATCATTCAGAAATCATTTCAGCCAAAAAAAGGTATACCTCTATCGTAGCACGCGTCAACCCTCCAGTAGTTCTCTTTGCAAGACCTTTGACTCAATCGTGTTTTGTTTATAACTCACCAGAGGAAGGTGTGCGTGCACAACTCAAGTTCCATCGTCTCCTTGCTATGCCCGCCTTCCTTTCCGCGGCTGTCCCAGGCATCTAAACAGCACCAGCCCGTGCCGAGGAAGAGGCGTCCTTCACAACGCTCCCGCACGAATCAGCCGACCTCCAATGTCTGTGGTAAACTTTGCTCACATGACTCCTGTACAAAGCGAGCGACGCTCGATATCGAGGGCAGCAAGACGGCTGCGTACTGCAGACTACATGCTGAGGATGGCATGGTGCGCGTCGGTAGGAAGCGCTGCTTACACGGCTCTTGCAAGAGTCGACCGCGTTTCAATATCGAGCGCAGCAAGACGGGGGTGTACTGCAGGCAGCATGCTAAGGATGGCATGGTCAACGTCCTTGATAAGCTTTGCTCCTACGACTCCTGCACAACCACACCGAGTTTCAATGTCGAGGGCAGCAAGACGGCTGCGTACTGCAAGCAGCATGCTGAGGATGGCATGGTCAACGTCGATCGTAAGCGCTGCTTACACGGCTCCTGCAAGAGTCAACCGCGTTTCAAAACCGAGCGCAGCAAGACGGCTGCGTACTGCAGGCGGCATGCTACGGATGGCATGATGAACGTCGTTGACAAGCGTTGCTCCTACGACTCCTGCACAACCACACCGAGTTTCAATGTCGAGGGCAGCACCCGAGCGGCGTACTGCAGGCAGCATGCTGAGGTCAGCATGGTAGACGTCCGTACCAAGATTTGCTCCCATGACTCCTGCATGAAGCGAGCATCCTTCAATGTGGAGGGCGGCAAGACGGCTTTGTACTGCATACAGCACGCAGAGGAGGGCATGGTGAATGTCCGTGTCAAGCCTTGCTTGCAGGACACCTGCACGAAGCAGGCGACCTTCAATGTCGAGGGCAGTAAGACGGCTATATACTGCAAGCAGCATGCTAAGGATGGCATGGTGAACGTCCGCGATAAGCGTTGCTCATATGACTCCTGCACAACCACACCTCATTTCAATATCGAGGGCAGCACGCGGGCGGCGTACTGCAAGCAGCATGCTGCGGACGGCATGGTGAATGTCCGTGACAAGCGTTGCTCACATGACTCCTGCATGACGCAAGCGTCCTTCAATGTGGAGGGCATCAAGACGCCGGCATACTGCAGGCAACATGCTGAGAACAGCATGATTAACGTCCGTGTCAAACGTTGCTCGCATGACCTCTGCATGAAGCAGGCGACCTTCAATATTGAGGGTAGCAAGACGCCGGCATACTGCACGAAACATGCTGAGGATGGGATGGTGAATGTCCGTAGGAAGCGCTGCTTACACGGCTTCTGCAAGAGTCGACCACGTTTCAATACCGAGAGCAGCAAGACAGCGGCGTACTGCAGGCAGCATGCTGCGGACGGCATGGTTAACGTCCGTGTCAAACGTTGCTCGCATGACCCCTGCATGAAGCAGGCGACCTTCAATATCGAGGGCACCAGGACGCCGGCATACTGCAGGCAGCATGCTGAGGACAGCATGGTTAATGTCCGTGACAAGCGTTGCTCACATGACTCCTGCATGACTCAAGCGTCCTTCAATGTGGAGGGCATCAAGACGCCGGCATACTGCATGAAGCATGCTGAGAACAGCATGGTTAACGTCCGTGTCAAACGTTGCTCGCATGACCTCTGCATGAAGCAGGCGACCTTCAACATTGAGGGCAGCGAGACGCCGGCTTACTGCAAAAAACATGCTGAGGATGGGATGGTGAATGTCCATAGAAGGCGCTGCTTGCACGGCTCCTGCGAGAGTCGACCATGTTTCAATACCGAGAGCAGTAAGATGGCGGCGTACTGCAGGCAGCATGCTGAGAACGGTATGGTGAACGTCCGTGACAAGTGTTGCTTGCATGAATCCTGCATGAAGCGAGCGGTGTTCAATGTGGAGGGCACCAAGACGCCGGCATACTGCAGGCAGCATGCTGAGGACAGCATGGTTAACGTCTGTGTCAAGCGTTGCTCTCACGACCCCTGCATGGAGAAGGCGACCTTCAACGTCGAGAGCACCAAGACCGCTGTGTACTGCCAGCAGCATGCGGACGATGGGATGGTGAACGTCGTTAGGAAGCGTTGCTCCCATGACTCCTGCACACGACAACCGTGTTTCAACGTTGACGGGTGCAAGACACCGGCGTACTGCAAGCAGCATGCTGAGGACGGCATGGTAAACGTCTGTGCCAAGCGTTGCTCGCATGAATCCTGCTTGAAGCGAGCGTTGTTCAATGTGGAGGGCACCAAGACGCCGGCGTACTGCAAGCAGCATGCTGAGGAAGGCATGGTTAACGTCTGTACCAAGCGTTGCTCGCACGACCCCTGCATGGAGAAGGCGACCTTCAACGTCGAGGGCAGCAAGACAGCTGTGTACTGCAAGCAGCATGCTGACGATGGGATGGTGAACGTCGGTAGGAAGTGTTGCTCCCATGACTCCTGCACACAACAACCGTTTTTCAACGTCGACGGATGCATGACACCGGCGTACTGCAAGCAACATGCTGAGAACGGCATGGTAAACGTCCGTGCCAAGAATTGCTCGCATGACTCCTGCACGAAGCAAGCGACCTTCAATGTCGAAGGCGCCAAAACGGTTGTGTACTGCAAGCAGCACGCTGAGGATGGCATGGTGAATGTCCGTGATATATACTGCTCACGTGACTCTTGCAAGGGGCGACGAACGTTTTGTGTCGAGGGCAGCAAGACGCCGGTATATTGCAAGAAGCATGCTGAGGAAGGCATGGTTAGCATCCGTGTCGAGCAGTGCTCGCATGAATCCTGCATGGAGCAAGCGACCTTCAATGTCGAGGGCAGCAAGACGGCTGTGTACTGCAAGCAGCATGCTGATGATGGTATGGAGAAAGTCGGTGAGAAGCGTTGCTCGCACGACGCGTGCAAAAAGCTAGCGTACTTCAACGTCGACGGGTGCAAGACACCGGCGTACTGCAAGCAACATGCTGAGGACGACATGGTGAACGTCAATGGCAAGAGTTGCTTGCATGGTCCCTGCATGAAGCAAGCGGCCTTCAATGTCGAGGGCGTCAAGACTGCTGTGTACTGCAAGCAGCATGCTCACGATGGCATGGTGAATGTCCGTGATAAGTACTGCTCACATGACTCTTGCACAAATCTACCGCGCTACAATGTTGACGGGTGCAAGACGCCGGTATACTGCAAGAAGCATGCTGGGGATGGCATGGTGAGCGTCCATGATAAGCGTTGCTCACAGGACACCTGCACAAGGCGAGCGGCATTCAACACCGAGGGCAGCAAGACGGCGTCGTTGTGCAAGGATCATGCTGAGGACGACATGGTGAACGTCTTTTGGAAACATTGTTCATATGACTCGTGCACGAAACAGGCAACCTTCGGTATTGAGGGCGGCAGAACGACGATACGCTGTAAGCAACATGCCGAGGCCGGCATGGTGAACCTTCGTGCCGACAGTTGCTCGCATGGCTCCTGCATGAAGCAAGCGACTTTCAATGTCGAGGGCGGCAAGACGGCTGTGTACTGCCATATACATGCTGAGGACGGCATGATTTACATACGTCGTAAAAAACTATGCTCACATGACTCTTGCATGAAGCAATCGACCTATAATATCGAGGGCAGCAAGACGGCTATCTACTGCAGGCAGCATGCGGAGAACGGTATGGTTCCCGTCCGTGATAGGCGTTGCTTACATGATTCCTGCAAGCGGCGGCGGGTGTTTAAAGCCGAGGGTAGCAAGACAGTGGCGTACTGCAAGCAGCATGCTCAAGACAGCATGACGTACGTTGGTGGCAAACGTTGCTCACATGACTCCTGTACGAAGCGACCGAGCTTCAATACCGAGGGCAGCAAGACTGCGATATACTGCAGGCAGCATGCTGAGGACGACATGGTGAACGTTCACGACAGGCCCTGCTTACATGGCCCCTGCAAGAAGCGACCGAAATTCAATACCGAGGGCAGCAAGGCGGGGGCGTTCTGCAAGGAGCATGCTTCAGATAGCATGGTGAACGTCTTTGCTAAGCGCTGTTCACACGACTCCTGCCTAAGGCGACCGACTTTCAGCATCGAGGGCACCGAGACTGTGGCGTACTGCAGGCAGCATGCTGGGAACGGCGCTTTGGACATGCGTAGGAGAACACTGTGCGCACATGATTCCTGCACGAAGCAGCCGGTCTTCAATATTGAGGGCAGCAAAAAGCCGGCGTACTGTAGACTGCATGCGGAAAACGATATGGTGAACGTCCGCGATAAGCGTTGCTCGCATGAATCCTGCATCAAGCGAGCGTCCTTCAACGTCAGGGGGAACAAGACGGCCGTGTACTGCATGCAACATGCTGACGATGGCATGGTGAACGTCCGTAGGAAGCATTGCTCGCATACCTCCTGCACGAAGCTACCGACTTTCAACGTCTGGGGGAACAAGACAGCCGCGTACTGCAAGCAACATGCTGCCGACGGCATGGTGAATGTCCGGGCCAAGAGTTGCTCGCATGACTCCTGCATGAAGCAAGCGACCTTCAATGTCGAGGGCGGCAAGACGGCTGTGTACTGCACACAGCACGCTGAGGATGGCATGGTGAACGTCCTTGATAAGTATTGCTCACGTGACTCCTGCAAGGGGCGACGGACGTTTGGTGTTGAGGGCAGCAAGATTCCGGTATACTGCAAGAAACATGCGGAGGATGGCATGGTGAACTTCAGTGCAAATCGTGTATCAATATGAGGTCCTGCAAGAGGCGAAAAGCCTTCACTATCCAGAGCAGCAACAAAGCGGCGTACTGCAAGCGACATGAGGAGGATGACATGATGAACGTCCGTTTCACACGTTGGTAGATGTGCCTCGTGCATGACACAGCCAACTTAAAAAATCGAGGGCGGCAAGGCGACGATGCACTACAAAAATCGTACTGCTGGAGGGCATGGTGGGTGCCCATAGCAGGCGTTGCTCGCGTAATGTTCTGCACGGGGCAACCGGCGTGACTTATAGTTACAAAACCGATACCGCCACTGTATGCTTCTGTCATAAGAACCTCTTTCACGGTCTGGTGACCCTCTCTTAAGCTAGTTGGGAGATGGTGGGTTGTATGGGATATTCGAGTCGGGGACTCGACGGGAAACAGCTTGCCCATGGTCGCAATCACGGCCCCATCAAGGAGGGACTAGGTTTAAATTATGGGATTAGAGCATACCTGGTAGTATGGACGGATATCTCACCTCTAAATCCCGTGCCCTATTAGAGGGCCCGCTCGCACCACCTCAAACCGTGTGTTTGTTCTGAGTTTGGTTGGTTTGGCCCGGAACTTTAACGTGAGTACATACAGAGCTTTTCACGTACTAGGCGGTTGCTCAACCTTGAACGTATTCGCCAGTTAATGCTGGCTGATTCGAAGATTGCATATCCCATCTCGGTGGTACACACAGTCAAACGGATAAATTTAGGTAGCCTAGTGTTAGTCAAGCGCACGGGGTATGCCTGTCATATTGCACCGTGAGAAAGGAACTTCCTGTACGTAAGAGGCCCTAAACGTTGAACGTGTTGTCCATGTAGCGCTCGTTGTTTCGAAGATTTTATAGCCCGTCCCGGTGTAAGGCATTCAAACCGGTACAGTAGGTTTGTTATGACCGTAAGCCTCAGGCGAAATAGGCTTCGAGTCGTTGTTACTTTAGTCTTCCATTGGGTAGGGGCCTGATAAATTGTCCCTGGCGCCGCGCTGCCTCCATACACAATTTCGGAAGAAAAGCGACAAAAAACCCGTAATATACTGACAGCCTGAACCGACACGTAACTATGTCGTTGCTGAAAAACACAAAAACACAAAGTTGCCTAAGATCAGCCTAATGCACGTGGTATGCCTGTTTGTCACGCCGTTAGCAAGGGAATTCCCCTTCGAAGGAGGCCAAGGCTATGGTTCGAGATGGAGCCCCCCCCCCCGTGGTTTGACCTGACCCGGATAATCTGTGGCGTATGCAATGGTGCCATTGAGGTATACCTTTTGATATGAATTTTCCGCTATGGATACGTATTTCTTTTGAGAAGCAGCTGGCATATGTCTGCACTGGATAACCTGCTTGAGCTGACCGTCTTGTTGCGTCGCAGCCATGGCATTCGACTGGGCGGCGGGAAGGGAGCTCATGGTTATGTTCTCGACTCGTTTGTCGAGGTTAGCAACAGAGTCAGCGTGTAAGATGTTGCGACCCAATGGTAACAATAATAGTAAAAATGAGCATTCTGGTCGAGTCCGTTCACTGGAGACTGCTAAAACACAATCCCAAATCAAACCATACGTGGTTGCATCTTTACATCGCAAGCATACGTCATATTGTTGTAAACGTTGTGTTCCCGCGATGTAAGCACAGACAGACGCGTGCTACGGTATCCATAGGGTTAAGGCATTGGTCCGTTAGAAGGCTGGATGGGGACACAGCAGAGTATCCCCTCCTTGCAGGTCTTCCTATCAAGCATGTCCTTGGTGTTCACTCACTTTGTCGGAGAATCAAGCGTAGGAGAGAAGACAGCTTGATTATTCCCGGAGCCGCGAGGACATCCGTTAAGGCCCCCCTTCGGACAATAAATATAGGAGCAAATGAAAAACAAATCCGTTTTGTTTTTCAGCTGCAATACAATTTCTGGTATAATTTCCACATTTTTATGACTCCCTGCTAAAAACGGCATTTCTCCAGTTTTATTTCTCAGAATTTCGACCAATGAGTACTTTCAGAGAGCCTAGATCATGCTCAACATTTGTGTCCCAGGAGGCATACCAATCAGACGCCTTGTGCATCACGAAAAGTGCATCTTACTCGAAAACGACTCGCCATACCCCTGGCACCCAAGACGGATATGAAAAATTGCTGTTTCTCCGGCTGACGGGACTGTTTTAACTCAAGATTTTCGACGAGAACGCCGAGCACTAGTAGGTGAACCTACCTGAGCCCCTAGTTCGACCGTCCACAGCGTTCTACGTGGCCACAGCAGAGTGTAGATACCGAACAGGAGCTCCGAAAGGATCAAAATCTTGCTGCGGAGCACTTTCGTTTCGTGATGCAAACACAGCAATGCTTGCCCTCCCTTTCAGATCCAAGAGCCCCAATACCTTCCAGAGACTACGAGTATAACGAACAAGCTATACCAGGTACGTTGGTTGGTCGGAGGTCTGAGCATCAGAACCGGAGCTATGCCGTTTTTCGTAAGGAGTACTGATATGGTGTTATTATACCAGAAATAGTATCGCTGCCGTTAAAAAAAAACAAAAAATATACCGTATATTTTTCAACACTTTTTTTTTTTAATACCGAAGGGGCCCGTTAAGGCATTATACAGTCCGTTGGACTACTGTGGTAAAAGATGGAACCGGCACGTACCCAATCTAAGCCTAACAACAGAAGCAGTCCTATTAATAGTAGCACTTTTTGGCCGGATTTGTTTTCTGACTTGCGGAGCTCTCCCGCTGAGGAACTACCCAATAAAGCATGCCGTATCCCATTTGTGTTGCAATATGTTTCGTTAGATGCACCTCGGCGATGGGAAATGTTCATCTCGGGGTTAAGCCAACGTATTTTCTTGAGAGTCGTTTTATGGATTGCTGTACGAGGTATATGGAGCTTCCTCAATTTAGGAGCCTCGTGAAACAATTATTAGGTGCAGCCCCTGTACCGTGGCACGCGACTGCGCAACCCTACCTTAAGGGGGCACGCGTCTGAGTCAGAGCGACGGTAGCAAGCGTCCCAGCAAGGCCGCGATACGCGACGTCTTTGTATTTTCCTACGGAGTGACCAATCAATGCGAACACCCCCTGAGTATCATAGGCGCGTGCTACGTACGACAGTTAGATGTAGCGAATAAATGTTTGACCGAAACGTTTCATGTCTCCGTCTTCTGCTGTGTGGCTCCTTGAAGCAGTGCCTTGTGAGGGTGGTGGCTTATTTTTCCGGGATCCATTCACATGAGGAGCTCAGTCAACATATCACTCGAGGCGCGGCTTCAAAGAAGTTGTCTCGTGCAACCCGACCAACATGCTACGCGCTACGACGCACAGTAGTCCTAGAACAAGTACACTACACAGTAGTGAAACTATCACACCAAAATCCGTTGATTGCTCACTTGAGGAACTCAACCGGTCCCAGTGACAAAACGTTGCCTCAGAGGGCAGAAACTAACTGCAACCCGTTTATGGTGTACCGTGGGACGAGTCGTTCTGTCGTAACCCTTTTTAAGGCTCGCTTTCGAAATGGGGACAAAACTAATTAGAATATGAGTGGACGCGAGCTACGATTGATTGAGGTGTACAGTAGCACCTAAACATGGTGGGACTCCTTACTTGATTAGAGTATAGGAGCTCATATATACATCGGGAAAAAAAAAAAAAAAACAACAACAACAACAGCTGTGAGCTCGAGGATTTCGTCGAAACTCATCTTTGCTAGCTGAGTGTAATACTTTGATCGCGCATACTTACGGGTTTTATATGTCCTCATGCAGGATGTTCATCCCGTATGAGGGGGACACAATCTGAGGCTGTAGAATTCATAACATGTGTATCTATTTGGGGGGGTGGGTGTACTCATGTTGTGCACGGCCGTAGTCATATGACCATAGACCCTCGCATCCCTACAATGCCGGGACGGAGCGCGTTGGGTTTTCACCAACCAGGCAGACATTGCTTGCACCAAGCGCGAATCACGCAACCAGGGGGGAGGGGCGTACTCATTTGTTTGCTTGCCTAGTCATTTGCACCATTGACCACGCATCCTTTTCGAGACGGAGCACACGTTCCTACTCCTAATAGAGACACCATCGCAAACTTGGGCGCTCATTACGTTGTTTCCATATATTACAAATAAACTTTTTGCTTAATCTATTCCGCTTCTGTTTCGCCGCCTTGGCCACCATCTATTTTTCCTAAGATAAGCGATGCGTTTTCTCGCTTTACTAATTTAGTGTACCAAAACTGCTGTAGTGTCACACTCGTCTATTCCTCATCTCCTCCTCTAGCACATACCATTTTCTCCTTATCCTTTTCACCATGCTCCACTATTGAATTCCTACTCTCTATGGCTTTTGGGCCACATGGGCACATCTGTGCATACACTTCCTCCTCCTCCCGGCATACTGTAATAATACCTCCTCCTTCTTTCTGGCAGTCAGGTCCGCCTACACGAAACGCAGTTTCAGGCTTTCGCGAAGTCCATTGGGACCATGCAGATACCTTTTCAATTCTATTCCTTCTCTCAACCCCCGTATATATCTAAGTGGTTCTTCCGCCTTCTAATCTTATTCTTAGCGGCTAGCTTTCCCTTCTTTCTATCCTATTCTTTTACTTCTGTCTTGTATCGCTAAATGTCTCTATGGCTCAGCATCTGCTTTCGTTTCCTATATCCTTCCATACTTTCTCGACTCGCCATCCACCTATCAGCTCGGCCTTTGTTGTACTTTCCGCCATACAGGCTTTATCAGCTATGGCTGGCAACCTCTATTTTGGCATGTATTTTACTTTTATATTTGCCAATTTGTGGGGGGGGGGGGAGGATAAAACAAAATAAAGTAACGATTAAAATTAACTAGAAATGAAACAGTCTTAAGTAAACATACCAGGTACACTATAGTGTTCCGACGAGTTATATATATATATATATAAATATATATATGCACTTCGCCCAGAAACCGATTTTGAGAGTAGCTGGAAGTGCGACTCGATGAACAATCTCAAGCCTACCTACTGTAGGTATACCACGAATAGTAATGGTATGTAAAAATACATGATGGCATTCCGACAAAATCGGGTCAAGGCGCCCCTGGTCACAGCAGTCGGAAATAGTTTAGATAAAAAGGGTTGCCCCTCTCGTGGCGCGCGTCAGTCAGTCAGTGGTGTGCCTCCGAACAATAATTCGATGCGAGAGGGCGGTGGGAAGAAAGGGCTGAAGTCGTACTCGCGATAAAAACGAATACAAGACACGAGCCGTAGAGGGGAGGAAGGAGAAGAGCCCCGACTTTGTGTGGCCCCGGATCTGAGTTCCGCAGGACTAAGAAGGATGAAAGAACGGCGAAGATAATTAATGGGAGGGACGGAAAAAAACACAAAACAAAAAAAGCGAGACCGCAGTCATAAAGTTATACCAGGTACCCAATTTCGTCGAAACACCCAAATGTTCTCACTTGTTATTCCTTGGACACCTACGCCTACCGTGCTGCAGTAGCTCATCCATCAGGTTGCACAACGTTCATGTTTTCTCAAAGGGTAGTTTGTACGTAGACGGCGTAATGGCCTCCACTATCGGAGTAACGAACAAAGCAGGATTTATTGGTAGAGAGAACGAGGCTTGTCTGTCTCGGGGACTGGTATAGAGTATGGCTGATTTTCGGTTGTTTGGTTGTTTGAAGGGACCTGCAGGTAGTAGCCATTCCTTTCGAGGAAGGCATCAAATGCAGGTCAGCATCCCCACGTCGAGCGCAAGCAAGCACGAAGCTCCTGCTGCAAGTGTGAGCACACGTGGGGGAGTCGCTGGTATGGTCAGCCAAGCCAGGAATTTGTGCCCGTTTTCTGCCATCCCACCCTCCCATGTATCTGGCCATTCCTTTCGAGAAAGGCATCGAGTGCAGGTCAGCATCCCCACGTCGAGCGCAAGCAAGCACGGAGTTCCTGCGGCAAGTGTGAGCACACGTGGGGTAGTCGCTGATTGGCTCAGCCAAGCCAGGAATTTATGCCCCTTTTTCTGCCGCCCCACCCTCCAATTTTTCTAGCCATTCCTTTCGAAAAAGGCATCAAGTGCAGGTCAAACATCCCCACGTCGAGCGCAAGCAAGCACGAAGTTCCTGCTGCAAGTGTGAGCACACGTGGGGGTAGGCGTTGGTTTGGTCAGCCAAGGCAGGAATTTGGGCCCCCTTTTCTGCTACAAGCGCGAGCACACGTGGGGTTGTCGCTGGGCTGGTCAGTCAACCCTCCCATTTTCCCGCGAGGATGGTGGACAATGCTTCGAGACTCCGAGATCGTATGGTAAGGGTCGTTTTTATCGAGCAACTTTCCCTCAAAAATTCCAAAACAGTGTATTGATTGTGCTTGGTACTCGATACAGCAGGTATGATGACGGTTTCATATATTAGGGAGTTCATATACTTGATGAGGCTTTCTCCATCTGTGAGGTTTCGTGCTTGTTGGTGTCTTCCCTGACTTGACTGCTTGACTTGCTCGCTGCGCCTCGATGGTGGCCTGCGAGGTCCGACGATAATATATATACACTTAACTACGTGGTTTATGTCTCCATGAGCAGCGCTCCAGCTCCCTGACCCTGCCTGCCTGTGCTAGGCCCTGGCATGAGCCCGAGGTCGTATCAATACAGTGCGACGAGTCTCCGAGAAGGCAGCTGCATCGGGTGGGATCTGCTGACAGGGGAAAACCGTTGTAATCCAAAACAAAGTGGCACGTGTGGGCGCTTTGCGGGTGCTCCCTACCTAAACGGAATGTGATATCGAGTTGAGAGTTGGCGCTAGGGGGGACGGTTCTCAGGAAGAACAAGAGGGAAAAACAAATGTTACAAATAATACCAGGTATGATACAATGTACCGGGTACGAGTACCAGTATGTTGTGTTCATATATATACGAGTATGTACCAGGACTGATACTATAACCGGGTATGATACATCGTATATAGGGTTGCACAACGTTCATGCTTTCTCAAAGTCCGTTTCTTGGTCAAGTATATACCTGGTACGAAGTACGAGCTGATAATCATATCGACCCAACTTTTTCGTCAGCCACCGAATGAATGTCGCAAGCAATACCAACTCAAATGAATGTCACATGCTGGGCATCATGCTGGCCGCCGTAAACAGGGGGACAGGGCGCCCCCCTTCTTCCTTTTTTGCAGTGTACGGCCTCACCATGCACCCCTTTCCAGTTCTTTACCCGGCTCCGTCGCGCTGTTTCATCGACGTTCCGCGCACGGTCTCGCCGCGCACCCCCCCCCCCCACCTTACCGTGTACAGCCCCGCCGCACACTTTCTCCGTCGGTCCGTGCGCGACAACCCCACGCTCTTCCCCCCTCGTTGCGTACGCGGTCCCGCCGGTTCGTTACCGAATGTTGAATCGTGGAAAATCCTCCTCTTCCCTTTATCGTCCACCACACCCACAGGGTTGTTCTGCAGGCTTCGGATCACCCCCCATAATTTGACCGGGACCACAACTCCTCTCCGCGTCTGAACGTCGCCCACCGTTTTCTCCCACACCTCGATCGTGTGCCTGTCGGCGCTACTATGGTGCCCGCACGCCAGCTCGCGCTCGTGGTTGCCCCCTGGGCTTACGTCCACGGGCACTCCCACCCACGCGATTTGTTCCGACCGTGAAAACTGGTCGATATTGTGCTGTTCCTTGAAAACAATTGTCACCCTCTCCGCATCAGTATGGGGTGCCAGTAACCCCCCCCCCCCAAGCATTCACACCACCTTCACGAAGCCGCCCCCCTCCCGTTGCAATAGTGTTGCCCCAACCTCCGCCACCACCCGTAACAGCCTATCCTGCTCGTTCATGTCGTCTCCAATCTTCTCCAAACGCCCCAACGCTCCCTTTCACCGCTGGATACCCCCCCCCACTACCACCGTCGCCTGTTGCCCCTCCCTTCCCGCTGCTCGGTTGCCTCGCACCTACCCCTTTATTTCATGCGCGGCTCCGCTCTGCCCCTTTGTCCCGTGCACGCCCCCGCCCTGACGCTGCCCTCCCGTTCCGTGCCTGGCCCCGCCACGCACCTCCCCTCTTGTTCAGCGCGGGGCCCCGCCACGCCTCTCCCCCCTCGCTTTGTGCATGACCCCCCCGCGCGCTTCCCCTCTCGTCGCATGCTCGGCCCCGCCGTGGGCTTCCTTTCTTGACCTGTGTCCGGCCCCGCCGCCAGTCTTCCTTCTCGTTCTGTGCACGGCCTCACCGCGCGCGTCCCTTGTCATTTCGTCCCCGGCCCCGCCGTGCGCTTCCCTTCTTGATCCGGGTCCGGCCCCGCGCTCGTCGCAATTCTCGTTCTGCACACGGCCCCGCCGTACTCTTATGGTCTTGGTCCGTGTGCGGCCCCGCTGCTCGTCTCCACTCCCCTTTCGTGCACGGCCTCGCCGTACTTTCCGCTTCTTGATCCATCTACGGCCCCGCCGCTCGTCTCCATTCTCACTTCGTGTACGACCCCGCCACGTACCCCCTCCCTTTTTTCGTGTGCGGCCCCGCCGCTCGTCTCATAACTCGTTCCGCTAAGCCCCGCCGTGTTCTTGACCCCTTGATACGTGTGCGGCCCCGCCGCTCGTCTCCGTTGTCGTTCCGTGCACGACCCCGACGCGCACCCCCCCTCTTGTTTCGTGTACGGCCCCGCCGCGTAACTCTCATCTTGTTCTGTGTACGGCTTCGCCGCGCCCTCTCCTCGCGCTTCGTACACGGCCCCGCCGAGCGCTTCCCCTGTTGTTCCGTGTGCGGCCCCGCCGCGCGTCTCTCTTCTCGGTCTGTGCGCAACCCCGCCGCGCACCGCCTTTCATGTCCCGTGTGTGGCCCCGCCGCGCATCCCCACTCCAGTTTCATACACGTCCCCGCCGCGCGCGCCCCCCTCGCCCCATTAGGTGCACGACCCTGCCTACCACATCCCGGCCCGCTCCATTTACACGCCCGTTGCTGACTACTTCTACTTCCCTGGAGTGCGCCTCACCTCTTACCACGCACTCCGTACACGGCCCCACCGCGCACGTCCCGGCTCGTTTCGTGTGAAGCCCCACTGCTGCAAACATCTTCTTCCATGGCGTACGCGCCACCTCTTACCACGCACTCCGTGCACGGCCCCGCCGCGCACATCCCGGTTCGCTCTGTTTGCAGCCCCGTTGCTGCGCACTTCTTCCCGGTCCTGCCGCGCCCATGCTCCCCCGTCTAGTGCACGGCTCCGCCGCGCACCTCCCAGCTCGATTCGTGTGCAGCCCCGATGCCGCCCCCCCACTTGGGCCCTTTGACGCACCCCGTCGTAGCCCCGCTACCACACCCTTAACCCTCCTACCACCTTCCGGCTCGATCCGTGTGCGGCCCCGTTTCCGCACCCCTACTTTGGCCCCGCTGCAACACACACACCCGTAGCCCGGTTACCGCACGCTTATCCCTCCTCGATGTGCACGGCCGCGCTGGGCACCCCCCAGCTCGATCCGTGTGCGGCACCGTTGCCGCACCTCCCGTAGCTCTGTTGCCGCACCCTTCTCTCTCCCCCCACGTGTGCTGCCCCCTTGCCGCACACCCCTTCCTACTGCACCTGACTTAAACAATGTGATGTACCAACCCCCCCCCCCCACTTGGCCCATTTGCCGCGCCCCCTCGTAGCCCCGGCACCACACCCTTCTTCCTCCTACAACCTCCCGGCTCGATATGTGTGCGGCTCCGTTGCCGCACCCCCCGTAGCTCTGTCGCCGCACCCTTCTCTCTCCCCCCACGTGCGCTACCCCCTTGCCGCACACCCCTTCCTACTGCACCTGACTTAAACAATGTGATGTACCAACCTCCCCCCCACGTCTCTTTCCCCTTGCTCTGCACCTGAAGTCTGCCAGTCCCCCTGTCCAGTCCCCCTACTTTCTGCACTATCCCCATGCAATGCAACTCTCCCCGCTGTCCCCCTCCACTCACACCCCACCTTTGATTTTCTGTCATTGTTGTTGTTATTATGTGTGCAGCTTATTGTAATCAACTCTACCCTCCCCGGCTCCCCCTTTTACCGCACCGGGGTGTTCCGGCCCGTAATGTTGATTATGGACTGTGCTATTACTCACCTCCCACCCATTCCGCTTATTACTGCCATGCTCGATCCCGTGACCCAACCCCCTGACTCGCCCCCCCCCCGGCCCTTCTTTCCCTGTTATATTTAGTTGTCGATTTATTTATATTTGTATCCCCCCCCTACTCCACTAGTTTAATACGCCTACGTTTACTCTAGTGTTCCCTGGGCTACGACTGTGCCCCCCTGGAACCCAGCCCCCTCCTTCCACCCCCTCAGTCCCATTTCCCCTTGAAACCCTCCCTCCTTAATGTACACGACCTGGCAAGTCACTCCCCTGATTCCACCAACCACGCTTAACCCATTCAGAACTGCAAAAAATGTCCCTCACTAATTCCAAGTAGTTTGTCCCCAAATTCGTGGGACCAGTTCTCAAGGGCTTAACCTTCGACCCCGCTCGTCCCCGTGTGCCCCGGCTTGCACATCTTCATTCACCCTTCCCGTCTTCGTCTTCCCCTGACACCCATGGATATCTACTTCTAGTGCCTTGAATTATACCAACAAAACTCACTTGCTCTATATTCCTGCTCTTCGTTTTTATATTGTGATATGATTTTTTGTTTTTTTCTCGGTTAGAACCGGCCTTCTTAACCCTTTTATTTTTGTCAAAATTAAACAATTCTCACCACGACGTACGTACGAGCTAGTTCAGGCGTATCACCTCAAACTTCGCCAGTCACGAATGAGTGCAGCATGCCATAACAACTCGAATGTCGCATGTTTGGTATCATACTGACCGCCATGAACAGTGGAAGAGGGCGAAATCGCGACGTTTTCTTCAAGGACCTAGAACTGGCGCTACCGCCGAAAACAAATGTGGCCCGACCAATCACAGGCTTCCAAAGAAGTAAAAAATAGTCAGCCGTTTCCGTAGGAGTACACCTTTTCCCCCCCATTCGTTTTTCCGAACGAGCTGCTTCCAGACAACCCCCCCCCCCCCCCCCCCGCCCGTGTTTCCCTGTTGTTTTTGGTTGTCGATTTAACTGTTTTTCCTTCCCCCACCTTGTCCACTAGTTGAATACGCCCACGTTTACTCTACTATTCCCTGGGCTATGAGTATGCCCCCTTGGAACCCAGCCCCCTCTTTCCACCCCTCTCGGTCCCCCTTGACTGTTTTATTTCCCCTTGCCACCCCCCCCCTCCTTACTGCACACGACCTGGGAAGTCGCTTCCCTGATTACACCAACCACGCTCGACCGTCGACCCCGCTCGTCCTCGCCTTCCCTGGCTTGCCCATCTTGTTTCGCCCCTCCCGTCTTCCCCTGACACCCATCGGCCTCTCCTTCTACATAATCTCCTCCCGCCCGTTCAACCTCCATGTTGACCCCTCTCCTCTCAACTCTTCCAGGTTCTTATTGAACCGCTTCACCGATTCAGTAGTAGTAAAGTACGCATACGGTTCTTCAGATTGAGAGGCACTGCTGTATAAATGCTTCGAAGTATAAGTAGTTGAAGCCGTAGTGGTAAATGTGTAGAAGCAGTAACAATAGTAGTAATACTAGCAGTAGCAGTAGCAGTAGTGGTAGTGGTAGTGGTAGTGGTAGTAGTAGTAGTAGCAGCAGCAGCAGCAGTAGTAGTAGTAGCCGTAGTAGTCGTAGTACTCGTCTTAATAGCAGTAGCTGACAGTATATTCGTAGTATTACGTAGTAGTCGTAATAGTGGTCGTAGTCGTATTACGGCAGTACTCGTAGTAGGTAGCAAAATTACTGTATTGGTAGCAAGTAGCTTATCTACCACCACCGCTGCTGCTGTTGTAACTGCTGTACTGACGCTGCTGCGTATGTATGTGTATGTTTGCCCAGTGTATATACATACGTGTAGCTATGCTGCTGCTGCGAGCCACCCACCCAAGTTTCTCCTTATACTGGAACCACACCCCTCCCCTATCCCTTTATTCGGGATTTTTCTCTCCGATCCGCCATACTCCAGACTGTCAACGCATGCTTCCACTTCGTACCGATCCCCTACGTACTGGTATTGACGTGCTCACTATTTTGCAGTGCTTGCTTGTTTTCTCCCATAGATATGCATTTTTGTGTACAGCCTTTTTTTTTACCACATAGGCTGGATTTCAGGGAAATGGACTCTTACTGTGAGATCATCATCACTAAAAATACATGTCGTACCGGGATTACTTTGGAGTTCGGACTTTTTCCCTGGGCTATCGGGAACGGAACCAGTAACGATCTCAGAGAACGCCCCTCTCGTATATCACCTGCTATTAAAAACAGGAATTGTCGAGTATAGCAGAACTGAAGTTCAGCGCCCGCTCGTAGTCGAACTCTTCGTACTAAACTCAAAGCTTCGCCAAGAAAAACAGAAACAAAAATGGACTTGGTCGAGTGCGCCCAGCCAGGTGTCCAACCACAACCTCGTCACAGAAGCCGCGCCGGTGTTTATTCAACGTGGTCTCATCACCCACATATCGCTACACTACCCATGGGTGTCTCCAACATCCCTGCCCTCGACCTCAACAAGGTGCAAAAGTTTCCAGATTACGATTCAGTCATGAGCTGCGTCACTACCGAAGAAGAGGGATCCCGGGTTTGGCTCCCGGACAGGGTGTTCGCGACAGCAGGACGGGCGCTGGCGAGCTCACTCTCCGTGGACCAGCTCGTGCAAGCCTGCCTTCACGTAATCGACACTGCGTCCGCGGACAATCGGCCGGCGCTTTGCTCCGTCGTGGTTGCGGCGTACAGCGCGGGAGGTACTGAAGCGGTGGTGCTACTTCGGACGCAACGCGCGCTCCTCCAGGCCACCATCGAATACCTGTGGCGTTCGTCGGACAACGGCGGCCTTCGAGAGGCAGGGGGCTTCGCCATCCTCCCGGCAGCGCTGCCCCGTCAGAGCAGCATCTGCCACCTTCTATCGCCCCCCCCCCCAGGCTTCCACCCCCTTCGAGACCAGCAGCGTAAAGGTTGCACAAAGCGCCAGTCTCGAAAATGGCGGCAGTTCATTGGAAACATCCGGTGTCGACGCGGAGGCTGAGTCCGCACAGAGCTGTTCGGAGACGCCGGCCAGCGAC
The DNA here is from genome assembly GCA_008828725.1 of Saccharina japonica. Lineage (NCBI taxonomy): Eukaryota > Phaeophyceae > Laminariales > Laminariaceae > Saccharina > Saccharina japonica. Next base: position 358,078 of record MEHQ01001723.1, on the reverse strand, counting down.
TTGCTGACGATAGTTTCGGTATCGAAGCAGGCAAGAGTCGCGTTATTTTGTATTAGGGCCAAGATCACGTTTGCTCCAGCAAACGGCCCGCCTTCATCATATATATAGCAAGGTTACTGTCGTATTCTCGATGTCGCTAAAAAGAAAGGTATTGGCCCGCAAATACTCGTAAGAGATACGTGTTTCGAGTAAACAACAGATTCCAATTTGCTGGTCAAGGCCAGATCCTTGTTTTTCATCCGCTCTCTTATCCACCTAAGGTTTTGAAACATTTTTCTCTTGTAGTATGCGCCTTCCCTTATAAGCATGCAGGGCATTCGGAACTTAACCCTCGATTCGAATTTCCGTTTTCCATGGAGGAAGTAAGTACTGGGAGAAGCACACGAAGACTGGTCGCCGCCACCAGCAACGCAGTACTACAACAGTACTGTAACAAAAGTAGGTGTTGTCAATTGTACTGAAACACGAAGTAGCCAAATCAGATACTTGTGTGAACTTCATGCACGACATCACCCCGCACCGTCCCGTGCCTCTCCGCTTTCCTGCTGAATTCAAACTCTCCATATATATGCATACACCACACTGCAGTAAAAACGGTTTCAGGAACCAAACTAAAACACTGTACGAGTGTCATTGTGCAAAAGAATGTGATATACTTTACTATGTACCAGTATGTGTGCTGCCGCTACTGACGAAGCGATACATACACATGTTGTAAATCCAAAACGAAAACGGCACCGTCGACTTTTCGTTTTTGGTCGAAAAATCTATCGTTTTTGTTTGTTTGTTTCACCGCAAAAAAATGAACAGTGTGCAACCAAAACCTAACACTTATCGGTCGGCCCGATTCTCGGTCGGTTCCTCACTATAACCAACCAAATGGTAAAGATTTTGGAAGGCTTCGATGTGCATGTGTTGTTATCAGGGTCGTTGTGAACCGACTCAGAATATGGCTCGGTCGGTGTTTGGTTTCTCACTCAGCAGTGTGGGTCAATCTCCTGTCGACTATTAGGGTTCACATACAGATATACGTAGGCGTTGTCGGTGTAGCGGTCAGGGAAGCTGAAAACCGACCGAAAAAAACTGAGCTGATTTCCGGTTTCGTTCGGATACTCGCAACCGAAAAACCGACCCCAAAATGGTCGGTTTCGGTCCGCAAAAACCTACCGAAAAACCGACCGAAAAACGGTTTGTTTGGTGTTTTGATTTTCGGGTCATAACTCGTGCTGTACTCGTACATGAAATGAGTAGTGGTAGTACTAAAGTGTGAAGGCCTGGCACGAGTTATATACTACGTAAGTAAGGCTTACGGAAATGTACATGTTTCTTGTTCAAACTCGGCCAGTATGTGGCTCTTTCTCTCTCGCTCTCTATATATATGTATCCCTCGGTAGTATTGGTCGCCCATACGAGGTAACCTTCTTCGTAGTAAGCGTAATTTGTTGTTTATGCACAAAAACATACAGTTATTTTCTTACTACGAGCGGGTTTGAGCGACAGGCGGAATAGTTCGGCTTCACATCTTTGCGCAATGGCTTTTGAGAGTTGGAACACGTTTGTACTGAAATTGTGTTTATCCCATCTACTGTACGACAAGAGTATCATATGTCCCCCTCCCTTTTGTAACTCAGACCCGGGGTCACATACGTAGCGAGTGTTCCTCCCCCCGCCGTACTTATAGTGCGTGCCTTTGTTTTTTTTGCGGGAAGTTCGGAAATCGTATGTATGGTCTCCCAATATATATATATATATATGATCATACAACAGTATGTAGTCGAATCGCTCTTAATAGGCGCTTCATGCGGTCAACTTTTGCACCGCAACAAAATCTCCAAGGGGGATTCGAACTCGAAGAATTGGTCTTTACTTGTGTGACATTGAGGTCGGGAAGTCTGTAAAATTTCCCTTTACGCGCTTTTTGGCAACACGAATATACTTCGGTTCGTTTACAATGATAATCGTTCTATGCCGCCAGAGCCCGCGACTAATGAAATGCTGTTTTTTTTTGCATTTAACTGCAGTATCGAAAGTTTCGATATCGTGTCCGTCGTAGCTGAAAACAAATATTACTTTGCAGTAGTATGATTTGTTTTTATTTTGTATCCTATATACCTTGTGAACGTATCACTACTACAGTGTTACCGGTGCCAGTACATATAAAACCCGTAAGTACGCGCGGTCGAAGTATCAAACTCAGCTTGCAAAGATGTGCTTCGACGAAATCCTCCATCTCACAGCTGTTTTTTTTAAATTGTATATATATATACATATACATACATCCTATAGCATTACGTAGCCCTGGGTCGGTGGTTTGTTACGAGTGGACCGGTAGACAGTTCATATTCGTGACAAACGGCACAACTTTCGATGGACAGCTCTTCGAAATTGCTTTTAGTTTTTCGCTTTTTGCTGGCAGCAGCACGACTATGGTTTAGTTTCTCAGCAACGACAACACTGAGCTTGTGGGACGACAACGCATGGCCGGCATTTATAGAGCAGCAGCTTCGCCGCGAACAAACTGCTTTTTTTTTGCACGGCGAAAGAACGGGAATTTGCTCGTTTTGTTTTTTCGGCCCAGTGATATGCCCCACGGTTAGCGGTAGAGAGCTCAATTCTGGCGGCAAGGTCCGTGGTTCGAATCTCCCGGCGGTCTGTTTTTTATGTACTAACCCTAACCCTCTATGTATTGCTACACCTTCCTTGTGAGTGAAGACATGCCGGAGCACCTGTTGTGGTTAATAGTCAGGCGCGCGAGCGCGAAGCGACATAGTTGCCTAAAGTTCAATGTGTAAACTGACGAACAGCACAACCAATCCCTTTAAATAAGTGTTCGACACCCTACGAGTAGCTATATTTTATTAAAATGATTACAGATATCATACAACAGTAATATCACCCAACTGAGCGACGAGTACCGACCTACACCGCTCATGAGATCATAAACCCAAACACATAACTTGTGCTTACTAGGGTTACCGCGAAACACATAATATTACCTGCTTCCGAGCCAGTTCCGCAAAAACAGGGGGCGTTTAAGAGGCGTCCCCGCTAGGATCGAAGCACACCTCTAACAACATATTTGACCGAATATGATCCAATATTTCTGAATGTATTTATGATACTACTCGCATCATCTTTGCTCGCGCTATAGCGCCACGATACCTGCACTCGTGTCCTTTACTTCTCACGAACCGGGCTGTCATTCTTGAAACACAAGAAACACGGACGTCGCGATTCCTTACCAAGAGACATGGATAGCTTTGTTTTGAGGTGGCGTACATAATACGTGATATACATTCGGAATTACAAACACATAACGATTCGTGATTTTTGCCACGATTCACGATTGTTTTCATCCGTCAAACCGTGATATTTGTCACGAATCGGGACGCCTACTTATTATTTTTGAATTAAAAAACTAATCACTGCAGGGTTCGTGTGAACAACAAAGTGTGTTTGAATGTTTTAAAAATTGACATAAACGTCAATTTATAAATATGTGTCACGAAGAGTGAGATGTTTTATTGTTTGTTGGGAAAGGCTCAAAACACTACTCTATGTCACCTGTGCGTATACCAAACCACGCAATACCAACTCTATGCTCCAGGGATTTGTACTGTTTTGAACCGCACCGCGGTCAGTTCTGTTGTCCCTCCCTGGATATTCCTTATACGGTTGGGTTCCGTTTTGTTGTGAAGATAAAATCAGCTGTCATACGCACAGCTCGGTTCGGTTCGGTTCGGTTCGGTTCGGTTCGGATCAGCCGGGCCCGGTCCGGTTCGGTTAGGGTTTGGTGCGGTACGGCTCGTTTCTTCGGTTCCGTTCGCCGTGCAGTTATTCCTCCTTAGACGTTCTTACGGTTCGGTTCGGCTGCGTCCGGTTGGATTATCGGTTCTTGTTAATTCGTTCATCTGGGGTTCAGTTCCGTTTGGTTCAGTTAGGTGTTCTACGGATTGATTCGGACGTTTGGACCTCAAATCGTAGATTTCGGCCTCTTCGGGTCGGTTCGATTTGGTTCTGTCCTTGCGAGTATTTGGACGAATCGGTTCGGTTCGGACCGTCGCCCTGGTATTCCGACGAATCGGATCGTTCCATGGGGTTCAAGCGGTTTTATACTCCCTTATAAATACTCGCACAGTTGTTTTGGTATATACACGGTTGGCCGAGTTGCGTGTTCTAGTATATATAAAGCAGCAGCATCGACCGACAGCACCAGTAGTCATGTACTGTAGTACAGAACGCGACTGTCTGCTTATTATTCTGCCTTGAAATTTGTGTTGCTTTGTGAGGTACCACGCTATGCTGCAAGGCTGTGAGAAATATGCCACTGAAACCGATATATGACACCCTGTTTTTTCAAGGGCAGCAACCAAAATGGCCTGGCCCACCCACAGCAGCGGTAGTGTGCGAGTTTGTACAACATGCCCCGTACTCTATTGTGCCTTGTTTTCCAAACCACCCGACACAAGTTATGAACGTACCATATATGCCCCGGTGCCTGATGCAGGAGGAGAACATTGCAACGGACGGGCTTGAACCTACGTCGACATCACCTGCGCAAGTGGCCCTATGTCGTTCGAAGATGAAGGGTGCAGTCTCCTTCGGGTATTCGATTATGATGACCGTCTTCAGTATGAATAACGCTTTCGCCACCGGGAGTTTTTCGGCGATTATATCCGCGCATTCATTCAACCAAAGTGCCGTGTTCGGCATGTCTGCGATATTGGAGGGATCTGGATTGGCTATCGGGGCTTGCATGAGCATTCTTGCGTACTTTAAGGCCAATGAACGGAGTCTGTGGGGCGATTTGTTAAGTGAACCGTACATGATTCTCCTCAAGGGGCTGGTCGGAGAAGGAGAGAGAGGTCGAACTCTCGTATGGGCGGGTGTGTTTGGTACAATGTGCCAAGCAATGCTTGCGTGCGCTCCGTCAATTACCATTTCAATCCGAAACGCAAAAAGCGAAGGCCTTTCAGAGACAGAACTTTTACTACATACTGGAGGTGCTCTTGCCTGCTCGTTTTTAATCCTTGGCTGGTTTTTCTATATATTAGTAAGCGTTGCCGGCCGGATTGACTACGCCCAAATCCTTGCTGTTGTTTTGGTGTTCAGTTCAGCAAGTATGCCCCTTTTTGTCGAAGTGTGGGAAGTTTTCTATTTGACCCGTTCGAGTTTTTCCGCCGAGAGCTGTACACTCATCGTTATGGACGTTCTGGCAATTGTGTCACTCAGCATTGTCACGTCGGCTTTTGTTCTAGCGGTATCGTTCCTGTTTCTAGGCCATGCTGTTTACGTTCTGACACGTCTCTGCTGCCCTTCGAGTTGCAGAGAACCCGTCGAGTGTCTAAACCCCAAACGCAGTGTGCCATTTCTTGCAAAACAGTTAGCGAGAATCAACCTTGTCAAGCCCGAGGAAACCGAACGACGCCCTGCTTCACCAGACGCCAATGCGTCGCCAACCTCGGTATAGAACAACCGCAACGAGAGCAACATGTACATCAATAAAAACAAGAGTATCGTTCGGCTTTCGTTGAGGAAGAAGAGCACGCATCAACACCGCCAGGTTTCGAGCAATAGCTGTGAATTTGTCAGTATCATATTTACCCTGACCTCGTAAGTTCCCCATGTGCTGAGTCAATTTACCGGTAGGATCCTCTCGTGGGGGGGCCATTCTGTCAAATTGTTTGATGTTCAGCACTCCGACAACGCCGTTGTTTTGGCCTATGAAGCTACCCATCATTGGTGGTATTTATATTGCTTTGTGATGTGCAAGGTTCTATCGTGTGGTGTAGTGGTATAACGAATCCGCGGTCACCGAATGACTGTTCGGTACCAGGTAGTTTACTTTGCTTTTTTTATCACCGGGGGGTGCTTTTTCGTGAGGAGGTAACATAGACGTGGGAGGTGACAGGAGTACGATAGGGGACACTTGACGCATGCCACCCCACGCAGGGGTGATAACAAGGGATGGTACATCAATCTGGCATGCATAGTGTTTTTTTTTAACATTCAAGCAGGTACCACGAGAGAATGATAACAAGAGCGGGGGGATAGCAACGCGGAGAAATGCCCGTGTAACAGTCCCGCGGCCTTCTAACAAGAGGTCGATGTACTGGCCCAGGCTACATTTTAATATCTGAGAAGGAGTGTATGTTCCACACCAACGTTAGTATCACTACTCTCGAGTTCCGTATAGGTATATTCCCAGACGGTATGTGCTGAGAGTTATGTGGGGGCCTTTGTTGTGAGACGTCCGGCAGTATATTGTGTGTATAGCGGTTGATCCGAAAGAGCGGGTAGGGGGAGGGGGGGGGGGTACTCATGTCGTGCACGGCCGTAGTCATATGACCATAGACCCTCGCATCCCTACAATGCCGGAACGGAGCCGTTGGGTTTTCACCAACCAGGCAGACATTGCTTGCACCAAGCGCGAAACGCCGTGAGGTATTGGGCGAGTCGCATGGAGGGTGAGCTGCATCCTGCTAAGAACCGCCTCTGAGGCGGACTTGCATATGGACGACAGCTTCAATGAGTTAATTTAATTTCTGGTGTGGCCACTTCCGGAGACAGCAATGGGTTTTACTATGTAACTGCCTCGCGGACGCCTTACCATATTAACACTACGTGATACGACCATTCCCCTTGTGCGGAACAAAGGTTCTCCACCCCGCACAAAATGATCTACTCGACCGCCAGCTTTGGTGACCGCCCCAAAAAAACAAAAAAAAACGGCACCCTGGTTGTCTAGCTCACGCAGCGAGTGGCGTGTTTTACAGCGTCGTTGCCAACCGACGCCAACCCAACCTATAAATATATCATATATTTATATGACAGAGGGGGGGGGGGCACGCCACGCGCACTGTCGCGATTGGTGCGTCACGGGCAAGGTGTCGGAGCGTTACGCGTGCAGACTTCGAAGGGGCCGTACTACGGCAGAGGTGGCTTATTATCGAATACGCATTTCTGACCGGGAGATCCCTAACTGGGGCATTACCCGATATCGTGGGAACTCCTACATTGTTTACAGTATAATGGTGCAATCTATATAATATAACACATCCCCTAGCACGAATTTCGAAGCTGGGTTTCTAGTCAACGGAGAGGGTGTAACCGCCGAGCGATGCCTCTCTGAAAACACCTCGACGATATATTTCCAGAGCCTCTGTTTTCGTGTGTGCATGCCCTGCCCCCCTCCCCCTGTTTCGAATAATCTGGGCTCCGAAAATCCATCCCAAGGGGTGTGTCATCTTCCGTGTTGTACGGTGGTGCTCAGGACATGGCATTTCTCATCTTGATGTATGTTCTGTCAGCTACAGGAGGATATGGAGAGCACCTCATGTTAAGGAGTATCATACATGTTTCTGTATACCCCTACCGTAGTTGAGAACTGGGGGACTAAACAAACGCGGCCATGGCTGCACTCATGGCTTGAGGCGCGATAAGCAATCCGGGCAGCGAGCCGGGGCCCACGCATCATACGTACGTGTTCTGTCCACGGCGATAGGTCGCCCGTGCCTGCAGGCTCCGCTTCTATTCAACATTGTTCCCCATGATGTGTGGTGCCATCGCGCACCTTTGCGGTGCATCGATGTGGCCACCAGATTCTAGATTTTGGCTGTTGGTACAGTAGCTGTTTGGAAGCGACCTACTTACCACGGAGGGGTGGTATCTAACAAACCCAGGTGGTAAACTTGGCATTTTATTTTAAGCTGTGCTATTTTCACCGCCAAGGGTGATTTTCTGCGATGGGGTGGTAGAAGAGGGGAGGGTGATGGGTAATATATTAGGCCATCAATAGAGTTCAATTTTGCTTCGATTTCTCGGAAGCTGATGTCGGAGTCCTGGCGACCAACCAATCCCTACAGTCTGCATTGTTCCCGAACACCAACTGTGATCTCGAAATATAAACTGTTATTGCCCGTCTGGCCATAAGGATTCAACTACCGATTGAACTTTTCTATCTTGCATGTTCTTCTGGGGCTGTCGTTTCTAGGCGTATTTTATGTACCCTATGTTCAGTCCAGTCTGGTCCAAGCGTGACTCTCGCTTTTATTTCCTGTTTTCCGATGTTAACGTCTACCACCGAGCGTTTCAGCCCACGCGTCTACGCCCGCGATTGCACCACCACTATCATTGTCACTCGCCAGCTTTTGCCATCCAAATACCCGCACCTTTTTCTTTCTCAATTGTGGTTGAATGACGGCTGCTGTGGGGTTGTACAATTGCCGAGCCGGACAGCATATTGTTTGGCTGCCATACATTTCCGTTCCAGAAATTATGTGGACAAACTATGATCGAAGTATGTTCGGGTATTCGCAACTTCCGACCTTGACAGAGTTTCCATCAACAATAGTTGTCCAATTTAGATTTCAAGTATGGTGTCGCCGCAATGTGTATACAAAGATATAGGTGTTAGCATTAATTCCTCAATGCCGACTACAGTAAAACCTTCGGCCCGTTTGTTAATCATCCCAGGTTTATCATGTTACATCTCGCGCACCTATTCGTCTTTCCGGTGAAATCTCACACCGCAGGCGGCCTGACCCACGCATGTTTCGCTGGCAACTGGAGTCACCCGTTCCGAAAAGTGTCTTCTGTTTCCACGTTTTTGTCCAAGGCACATCGCACACCACAAGGCACATCTTGCTCAATATCTTGTTTCCGCTGAGAATTCCAAGCGATCGGTGTCCACACCGCAAGGGATATCGACATACAATACTACTGTAGTAGTAGCTGACACACAACGCAACAACAACAAGCTCCATTGTCGTGGTCTTGCTATTGGCAACATTTCAACTAGCGCACGGGAGCTGCCGTAAGAGCGTCAGCGAGCCAGGCTGAGGCCTCCCTCGCCTCCGTCTTGGACAGATCGCCGTAGCGCCCGAGAACGGCAGTCCCAGATCTCGTCTTCGAGCCGATAATCTGCGATCAGCGATCCGGCACCCGAACAACGTATACGATGCAACAAAACACGCAGCGAAACAAGACGCTGGACTATGATACATAAATAGCGAGCAGCCAATATAAGCACTTTAATGGCAGGGTGTATGCGAACATGCTCCTGAGCACAGCAAGAAAAGAGCGACGGGCGATGCATATAGGCAGCAACGTTAATGAACGGACAGATTGGAGACTAGGCGGTTCATGCAATAATCCACTGATAAGCCGATTCATGCGATAGGAATTTATGCATTGAGCCATGCATTCCCCCATTAGCATATCAATCCGTTAAGCTATTCTTCCTCCATCCTTGCATCCATGCATTCATCCTTCCACTACAGTATTTAGTTTAACACTAAACCCACCCCTGTATGAAATGGTCCATACACTTACCTGGTATCGAGGAACCCGTCCATTCGTCATTCGTCACGTGTTCATATATCCGTTCTCCCAAGAATCCACTTGCTCCTTCTACGCGTGCTACGATAAAGGAGGTATACCGTTTTTGGCTTAAACGGTTTTGGGATGACGGGAGGGGCCTCCTTAACCCAAACAATCGTCGGAAATTCAGTCTTGTGTTGCAATCTGTCTGTTGTATAGTTAGGCCATAACATTGTTAATCGGGTAACACGTTTGTTTTCCTCCAAAACCAATTTCTGGTGAGGCATAGAGCTCCTCGAGTAAGCCAACAGCCCTCGGAGGGCAACACACACACGGTGCACCTCTGCCGCAGCATACGTCATTTACTTAGCCATGCGCTCGTTCGCTCTCTCTCGTGTATCTGTTTAAGCGTTCAACTATTGAATCCGTCCGTGGTTTCATTCATCCGTTCTGACCTTGATGCCGAGAGCCTTGCTGGACACGATGACGCTGCCGCCGGCGTCCCTCGACTGCACCACAAACTTTTCGCCTGCCACCGTAATGTCACCCTGCAGAAACCGAGCACGGGGCGATGGCGATAATTGTGACCTTCACGTAGGCACGCTTCAAAAACCTATTTCCGTTGTTTTTTTTCTTGTTTGTATTCGTCACGTGCAATTCCCAGCTCTGCTCGCAAGGGGGTTATTGTTTTCTCAACGATTTCCTGGACGAGCCCGATTCTCAGATGCCTTTCCTTCTCGCTCCCCCGGTACGTGTATTGGTTTTGGTGCCGGCGAGGGTGCACCATTCCCATCACCGTACCGTTCGTCGATTTACTTTAAATCTTGGCCTACTGAGCTTCGTCTTCCCTTTTTATTCAGGGTAAGGGATCGACTCACCGAGACACGAACCCTACAACATCAGCCAGCAGGGTGCGTTGGCAGTCTAAGCGTTAGACTACAAACACACAACGACCAGCGGAATGAACCTTCCAATTCATCCTAAGGGGACCAGGAACGAACTGAAGCGAACGCGATTCCGAGAAGTGCTGCTCGAAAGCACCGGCCAGACACCCAGTCAGTCAGATACAATAGCCGCGCCTTCCGGCCAACCAATCGTGTTGCTTACTTTCTTGTTCCTCAGGAGTCGCGCCCAATCGCAGGCTTCGTGTGCCTCGACGTGGAAGCCGTCTGTTTTGCCAAGGATCTGGCCAGCGCCCGCCAGGACAGCAATCTGCGAGAACCTGTGTGAAATCATGGAAGCAACGAAGCCGCCCCATTTCGCGTGAAGGGATACCCATGGCGGCAGTAAACAATGGGAACCGTACGTTGCAGACACATACGTACAACGGCGGAGACCGCACGGAGGATGCGCACAGTGGCAGGCAGCATAACCGACAATCACGAACGTGGTCGTATACATGTAGCGGTTTGGTATGGGGGGAGTGGCGACTTGATCCTTAAGCAGGCGGTCGTCGCAGTGAGAACTAGTGTCTGAGGTATCCTGTGAAAGGGGGGGAAGGGGTAGTATGCTGACATTTGTGTAGAACACATCCTTTCTACTTGGCAAGAAACCTGGCCTTGGCCAGCATTCCTAGTTTTTAGTTCCGTAAATTGTCTTGTATACTGACCCTTTATCGCACATAATGGGATGCCCCTGACGTGCTGTATATGGGCGAGCTGTCAAGCCCCACGTGGTTCTCGACGCGACAGGCACTCGGTGGCCGCCACAGCAACATAGACAAAATAGAACTGTACACGTTCATCCCCGCCCTCGTGAGATAGCACAAGATAGGTCATCTTTCCGATAGTGAACCTGAAAAGCGCAAGTCACCTTTATCCAGACAAGCAGAAACATTTCCGATCTAACTCGCACCTGTTGTTAGGATTCCTTGCCACGTCATCTATCACTGACTGCCATGTTTTTGGCACTCCACCCCCGCCCCCGCTCTCGCTTCCGCCCGCTTCCTCTCGCCCTTCCCCTTGCCCCCGCTCGTTTTTTGTCAACCCTTGCCCCCCTCCTTCTTCGTGCGGCCCTCCGGCGTTATCCGAATTCTGCCCCTTTATATCGCCCGGGTTCTCACTACTGGGAGGCACGGCGTCTGCCACCGAATTTAAAGCCAGGGCAGCCGCGTTTACGGGTGATGGGGGTGATGCCGAATCGATTACGACTGTGGCAGGTATGTTGGCTGGCGTACGAGCTGAGGCCGAACGAACAGCATCCTTCGGGACGCTTGTGGCGGCTGGAGCGGCGGACGATCGAGCCGCGTCATCCTCGGCAGGTGCGCTGGGGGGAGCCGGAGTTAATTCGAGCGGTGGATCCGCACCCACAATATGAGCTACGTTTCTGCCTGTGGCGACTCTGACCACGATGCGGACGAACATACCGAGAGCTCGGCCGAGCACGAACATCAGACCTTCCATCATCGCTGCTGGTGATGCGTTGGTGGCTGCGGTTGTCGATCCGCCTTTCTCCACTTGCGCTGTCTTGTCATTGCTCGTACCACGCCCAGTCTTCTCACCGTTGCTTTCGCCGCCGTCAGCGCTGCCGGTGGTTCCTTGGGGTCTAGAGGCCATCTGGTCGATACATGTATTACCCCTCTTGCTTGGTAGGGGTGCTCGTGACCAAGGAAAAAACCCCGAAATCACCCACGCCGGGAACCCCAGATAAACGCTGGCCACCGCTCGCCCGGCAGGTTTCCCACCTCTATCCTCACCTTCCCCGCCCCCGCCCCCGCCGTTACCGTTTGCGCTCGATAGGGTGTTGACACCGTGGCCTGACGGGCAATCACCACCGCCAGCGCCACCGACACCACCGCCGCCGCCATCACCGACGTCGCCGATCTCACCACCGCCAGTATAAATAGCAGCAACATTGGTATCTCCGTGACCGCTGTCCTGGGCCTTGAAGCTACCTCTTGCGTTGTTCGTTCGGGTGTCGTGGGTATGACCCCGACAATAACGATCGCCGCTGCCACGACCAAGATTACCACAATCGCCTTTTCCGCCGCCTCCGTCGCCCCCACCCCGGCCGCTGCCGGTGACAGTGGTAGCAGCGTTCACGGCTCCGACAGAGCGGAGGCGACGGAGAAGACGGGAGTAGCCACCGTGCCGATCGGGCCGGCGGGACAGGGGAGTGGCGCTCGTCGACGGAGCCCCGCAAGAGTAAGAGGATGACGAGGATTGAAAGAACCAGGAGGTGGCCGTGCCGACTCTTCGTTTTCCGGCAACCGCCGACTTTTTCCGGCGCCAGCGCTTCTGTAGCATCCACCACAAGGCTGCCAACGCCATCACCGCCTAAGAATGCACCGAGAAGAGCGCCGCGTGGTTTGCGCAGATTCGTTGTTTAAATGTGTATGCCAACGTCATCCACCGCCTCGTACGTTACACCGAGAAGCGTACCGCGTGTTCAGCGCAGGTTCGATGTTAGTCGACGTTTGCCACTCGCCAGATTTGGGGGGCTATGCTAAACGATTTTCATAGATAAGGTTTTGTTGCGTGTGCTCGCGTATACTCTTCGCAGGATTTAGCGACGGAATATTGTATTATTGTTGTTCGACACGGTATGTAATCAGCAGACAGACGTGTTACAACTAAAAACATGAAGCACATCGCGAGTAGTGGGACGCGACACACATGTGAATTTTGTGGTGGGTGGAGTATAAGTTCCTTACGGCCGGCTTTCCGTTCGAGGCTCATAACCTATCGCTTTTGCGAGATCCAACTGACTCGGGAGCTTGTCGTGTACTCACCCCTGTATCGTTTGCATGGAGCACGAAAACGTGGGAGGGGAGAAAGACGGCACCGCCTGGACGAGCAACCGCTTCCAGGACGGTTTGTCAAGGCAGGTATCTCTCGCTAGGTTATACAGCGTTTATGGCCCTCCATTAAAAGGTACCGCACGGACAATATAATCAACATGTACTACATGGCAGCCGGGATCAGCGCAATCTTAATTCCCAGAAGTTAAGTTCCAATATCCGTGTTGACTTAAAGCGTGGTGGGAAGAAAACTCTAGTTAACTGGAATTTCGTTGGTGCTGATGACGTTTTTTGTAGTCAAAACACGCACGATACGCAGCCCTCGGTTGGAGTCGAGCAACAAAATAGTCAGTGCTTTCGACGCGTGAAACAACAGAACCCACCCAGTGAGCAAGCTGTAATCGATCGCAGAGGTTGGTCTCAGAGTGCTGATCGCCACCGATAAATGTCGCCTTAGGGACTTTGGGTCGGTCATACAAAAACCTCACCCTCATCATCAAACACTCTACGAGCTGGTTCAAGCTGAACACTCCTAATGTTGTCAGTCTCGAATGTCGGTTGCTACGATCTACTCGAATGTCACATATGTGGTATCATACTGGCCGCCATACGCAGCGGAAGGAGGTGACATAGCCATTTTTTATGTTGAGGTCCTAGGGCTGTCGCTAGCGGTGAAACGTTGTCCCGACCGACCACGGGCCGTAAAAAATGCCAGAAACAGTCATGCGTTTCCGCAGAAAATATCCGGAGGGGGGGTTATATTGTTTTTGAACTAGCCGGTTCCAGGTACTTCCAAGGCATGTCTGTAAAACATTCGCGCAAATATTCCAAGCTTTTACTGCGTAGGGGCAATGTCAAGTAATTTTTAACGCCCAAAGCTGATCCTGTTTTGAAACTAAGTAATTACCAGGCAACTGCAAAATACGCGTGTTATTGCCTCACAAAAATCAAATATTCACGCAGTTTTTTAGAGATAGGTCCTGAATGTTTGCACACGTGTTATTTGAGCCCCTGACGAAGCCATGACGAATTGTGTTTTTTGGGGGTTTTCCGGCGAGAATTTGCGTGTTTCTTAAAGCGAAAAAATCCAACTCCACAACCAAACTAAAAAATCTGACAGAAAATTAAAAAAATAAACGTCCGTTAACGGATCGGCAGGGATTCGTAAAACATGTGTGCAAAATTCCAAGACCCATCTCCCAAAAACGGCCTGAACTTCCGACTCTGACTTAAACGTGGGAAATTAACCTTGAACTAGCCTGTATATACCTTCGAGTTAGAGATTGGGAGGTACAGTAGTTGTATGTATCGGTGGAGGGGCTGAACACGATGCAGGAACAACCACGATAAAGGGACAATCGCATAAATTGTGAAAACAGAATATCTATCGTCCCATCGCGCCAGACAAAAATGGGGCCTATGTATGAATCACTTTATGCTAGGGCGCGTCAACAGCAAGCTTTGCACTCGCCTGGACCTCCCTCTGTCGAGCGGCGTAGCCCAGGGTTATCCTCGCTGGCGGAAGCTTGGCGCTCTTCCTAGCTATCTCCATCTGCACGGGATACACTTCGAGCAGCTTCCAGGCCACCTGTGAGGAGCGGCACCGCAACGCAAAGGCCCAGTATGCAATAATACTAGGTGGTCCGTGGTATTGTGCTGTCTCTGCGTGCATGACGAGCCCAATGCTGTCGCGGTGAGGCTAGCTCAGAGGAGATACCAATATATAGAGCCGTGCTACAATGGGGGGGGGTTCCCAATTATCACAACCACGTTTATGCCAATCGGGCGAGTGGCCTTGTAACTCGCTGAAACCGTCATCGTCGTCGTCGTCATCGTCGCCGCCGCCCGCTGTTGTGTCAAAGACTCTGGACAACGAAAGAACAGCCATCGGCAAAGCTCCGCCACCTCAAAGAAACCGCTTTCGAGATCTACGCGTCCAGATCTTCGATCTTCCGAATCTTTCAGCGGTGTGAGTCTAGAGGCGGCGACCGAAAAGCCTAAAGAGAACAATCAATACGCTCTTAAGAAGCGCAGAACGAAAGAACCGCAGACGACACATGTCCACCACTTGCATCAGCCCATTCTTTGACCACCACTGCAAACACCATCTACTACTGTAACTCGAATCTCCGTAGCTTTTGTTTTCGTCGGCAATGTTTCTTTGAAAGCTGTTTTGAACGTTTGCGTAGACAACGAAAACGTAGCAGTCATCAACGACACTCCATCGCTATGGGATATCCATTTAGTTCATTCGGTTGGCATGAAACGCTCAGCGGTCAACGAGACTCCACCGTCGCCTGCAACCCGTCGGGCTGAGCTCGGTCGGACAAAACAAATCGCGAACATACACAAATCGGTTCCTCCCATTTGTCAGGTCACAAGCGAGAATGTCGAGTCCCTCGTCAGCCTTGAGTTTGCTAAGTGTTTCCCTCAACTTTGCAGCTATATTTCGTTGAGACTGTGACCTACCATGGAAGACCTTCCACTTCATCGCCCCGCCACCCCCGCCCCACGACCACGCTACTTGAGTGCATTCCAGGGGAGGCGGCTCAGCTCAGTCAATTCAGACACCATGTTTTGAGCCTCCCCAATGTTCGAACGAATATAATTGGCTGTCGCTTCTCAATACCTAACTCTTTATATCAACAGCATCGGCCATCGCGTAAGATACCTGAAATCGGATGTTAAGGCTTACATAGTACATGCAATCCATAAATCTGGGGGAGCGAGAGGGGGCTAGATTCCTTATAAATTCCTGTGTATAGAAGTCGAGCGCCTAGGCTACATGTTTCTTGTTCAGTTTTTGAAAAGATCTAGGCTAGGTTTCCTAGAGTGTCTGCTTGCGAGAGGGCCGCTACTGCTGTATACCTGTTATGCCCGTACAGTAGTACCGGTACTCTCTTGTGCAACTGGCACCACGATTCGTGTATAATATTATTTTGTGTTCTGGTGTTGCTTCGCCGGGACGCCCCGTAGCCCTCTTATGTTGTGGGCACGGACTAGGTTTGACGAAAGTGGACTGTATCTGATGGTATTTTTTATGGGCGAACGCGAGTTTCTAATTTTGACGTCGCCGAAAAACAGCGACCCCTTCCGAGATGGCTCGCAAACAAAGCCTTAATGTACGTGAATAAACAGCAGTTGATTTTGTTTGAAGCCTTATTTTGTTGCGGGTGTTACTGCCATTCCACCAACGCACACAAACGGACGACAATTATAAATACCCTGCTGCGCAAGTTCTTGGCGACAACTACTCTATATTTACTACCATCGTGTGTGACTCTCGCGGGGCCGGGGAGGGGGGGGTACTTATGTCGTGCCCCTACAATGCCGGGACGGAGCACGTTGGGTTTTCACCAACCAAGCAGACATTGATTGCACCAAGCGAGAAGCGCCGTGAGGTATTGGGCGAGTCGCGTGGAGGGTGAGCCGCATCCTGCTAAGAACCGCCTCTGAGGCGGACTTGCATATGGACGACAGCCTCCAATGAATTGATTTAATTTAAGGTATGGCCACTTCCAGCAATAGCAATGGGTATTACTATGTATCTGCCTCGTGGGTGCCTTACCATATACACACAACGTGATACGATCATTCCCCTTGTGTGGAGGTGAGGTTCTCAACTCCGTACAAATGATCTAACAAGATCGCCAGCCTTGGTGACCGCCAAAACAAAACAAATAACGGTACCCTGGTTGTCTAGCTCACGCATTGAGAGGCATGTTTTACAGCGTCGTCGTCAACCGACGCCAACCCAACCTATAGATATAAATAGGGCGGGGGGGGGCGGGGGGACCAATCAGAAAGCGTACCAGAGGGATCTGCGCCGGTCCTAAGCTGTTCCTTTTACACCACTTCTCGGAAATTTCCAGCGCCGAGCGTCCGGCGGTCACGAATACGGGCGGTAGAGAGGGGTCCACCTGGTAACATGGGGGAGAGGATAGTGCAGCGGCGTTTCCGGGGGAAGAGGAGGGGGGGAGGAAAGAGAGGGGGAGAGCGGGGAAGAGGGAGAGGAAGAGGTGCGAGGGAGAAAATAGGGGGAAGGGGGGCGTTGATACAGCACTGGACACCAAGTAAGAAACGGGAAAGCTAGTCCAGGCTGGAATTTGAAAATGGGTGCGTTCTACAGGATATTCACTAAAAATATCTCCCGAATTAGTGAAGTTCCTGTAAATCTCAGCCTGACGTTCTTATTGTTTATTTTATGTCTGTAGATATGTCCTGTGCTGTAGGTCGGGGTTCGGAGGGAAGCGGGAGAAGGACATGGTGAAAGAGGAAGGCTGATCACACTCTCGGGGTCGTACGCGTACGAATAGGAACTGCTCTCATGTCGAGAGGCGGTCGGCAAAGTAATCGAGCGCGACAGCAGAGAAACAATTTGCTCATCACCGCGCCTCCTGCGTCTTCACCTCCTTCTGCTCCTCTTTTTCCTCTATGAAGAATTCCTCTTGATTCACAGCAGCCGGGGGTGGGAGCGTGGGGAAAATATACTGTTCCCCCCCCCACGTCGACACGGCAGTATCAGCATATGTCATTGTTTTGAACGTGTGTGCAGGGCAACTACGCACTCCACCCCCCACCGCACAGGACCTTACCACACTGCACAAACTTGAACTGAATCCAAACCTAACCAAACTATTGTAACCAAACCTAACCTAATCTAACATTGCCACGCACAGCACAGCACAGCACCTCCACAAACCCCGTATTAGAGCCCCAAACCGCACCCCACTCAACCGGCGCAAATCGCCCCCCCAAAACCACACCATACCTGCACCCAAAACAAGCTGGTGCCCGCCTCGACGTCGGCAGCAAGGGGCGACTCCACCGTCATCCCCTCCCCCCTTCCTTTCCGCCTCCGTGTCTTCACCACCGCCCGCTCCCCTTTCCCTTCCGCCTTCTCTGTCCTGTCCCCTCCCACCCCTAGAGAACCCATGCCAGAAGTAACCGCCGGGGGTTCCTCGCTTTTGGAGGCGGTTATGGTTCCTTTCTCCCGCGCGGTTCCGATTCTACGGGGCTCCGCGGCGGCCCAAGCCTTGCGTATTTCGGCGACCACGAAGGCGATGTCTTCCGGCCGGTTAGATCCGAAGAGGAGGCACCAGGCTTCTGCCGCCGCTACGACCTGCGAGGCAGTGTTTGCGATAGGGTGTGGTATTTGTTTGAAGGAACTGACTCGCATCGCTTGGTCCGTTCTGGTAGGAGAGGAGTCCGATATGAAGACTGGCTGGTCCGTTTGAAAGAGTTAACCCACCGCGTGTAGGTTCGCTGTGTTGTTCGCTATCAAGGGGACACCCCAGGTTTTCGGAGAGGATATGTATTCTTGTGAATATGGAGGGTAAACGGACAAAGCGGCTGTAGAACGCCGCTTTAGCTTTAGACCTCGTAACGCCGCTAGGACGTGCGAGGCGTTTTGCGGTAGGGTGCTCTGTAGCGTTCTTCATGGAACCGTCTCACTTATATTGGTATTTTCGAAGGAATGTTCATATTGTTTGCTTGCAGGGTTCGTTCGAAGGAGCTAACTAACAGTCGCTAGGTGGCCGTCAGGGGTCATCAAAATGAGTAGACCCCTGGGTGTACTGCAGAGACAAAGATCGTGTGACGGGTAGCAGAAAACGTTGCTGCAGAACAGCGCCAAGACCTACCGCCGCAAACGATCGGCGAGGCGTTTTTCGATAGGGTGGCGGTGTTTGTTTGCAAGGAGCTAACTTGGAGACTTTTGGCTCGTTCGGAGGGACTTCCTTTTCTTTTCCGTCGGAAGGGACTACGTCGTACCTGTCAGTCTGTTCGAAGGCACTGTTCGTGTAATACCAGGTTGATTGCTAAGAGGAAGTCCCTACTGTGTCGATCTGGCTGTTACTTTTGTTCGAATTTGTTCGAAGGAACTGGATGTTGACGCCTGCTACGATAGGGGGGTATCATAGCACTTTGTTTCCTTACAAGGCAAATACTAATATTCCTGGCCGGACGCGTGCTATGGTAGAGGTAGCACTTTTGTGGCTGAATCGTTTTCTGAACGATCGGGCCCCTTAACCCAAATTCGTCGGACTTTCATTTTTGTGACGAATAATGTTTCAGAGTATACTTCGGTCATGAAATTTCGCATCCGGCCGCACTTTTACTGTCGATCAACATCATTTGTTTCGGTGAGGCATGACGCTTCTTTTGCGAGAGGAGCTTAGAAAAAACATGGTGCACCTCTATCGTAGCAAGCGTCGCCCGACAGGGCTCCTCAGCCGAACTACCCAGTATCGTTGGGGGCTCAATTTTGCGTTTTTCTGACGTTTTTGTGCCGTTACACCTAAGGCCACCGGAATTGTCCGTATAGGGTTAAATTGTACCTCACACGCTATCTCCAGGATAGGTGCGTGGCGTGCCGTCAAGTGAGGCGCCTCAGAAAAAAAAACAATCGCTACCACCTACCGTTGCACGCGGCTGTTGGTCCGCTCGAACGAACTGCCTATTGGTCGATCCGCTCGAACGAACAGCCTATTGGTCGATCCGCTCGAACGAACAGTCTATTGATCCGTTAGGGTGAAATTCCTGCTGGTCCGCAGTATATGTGGTCGTCAGGGGGGCCTATTGGGTACGAATAATACATACACCCCCTAGTTTCCCAAAAGTGATACGAACAGGTATTGAGGCCGGTAATAAACAAGACTGCTGGGGAAACATCGCCCCAGTAGTATGTTATGTCAACGTCAAGACCTGCGAGGCGTTTGCGTTGGGGCGCGGTGCTCGTTGGGGCAACGTAATATCTGTTGGGGAGCAAACTGACTCCGTTGAGAAAAGCAATGTGTATCTGCATACCGGTATCACGTAAGGGGACCATAACACCCAGGGAGGGGTTTGAGAGGCAAATTCCCCACGAACAGGGGGGTGGGTACGCAGCGAGAATGGTTGCTTTGGAAAGGTATCTTCGAAATATTTCGTGGACGCATCACTCAGCGTTTGTGCTCTTCCGGTGGTATATTATCAACTCGGCTTGGGTGCGAAGCTGTCTGAGGGTTTGTGTTATCTTGCGTGCTACCTGGCATACGGAAAATACATATCGGTTCGATAGAGGGAGGAACATGTTGTTTTGTTGAAAATAATAATGTTTTGGGCCATAGTACCTGTAAAACTACCTGAGTAAGTAAGACTTCGTCAGCTCGAGTTCAGTGACTACACATTATAACTTAACCTATTCAATAACTTGCTTAGTAGCACTTGGCCAGCGAGCAAGCCGACTGAACAGCCCAGCAGGAAGGCTGGCTAACCTGCCCAACAGGTGCCTATTTCTACCAAACAAAATTGATACCCTGGCGTTTCGTTTTTAGAGGTAAGCCTTTCGGAAAATCGAGAACCACTGAAGATCCCAAGGCTTGACAACGCACACGACGTGTATTTCCCGTTCCTTTCAGAGTTTGTCGGAGGCCTGTCTTGCGGCCATGCATTCGAATATCGTGACGAGACAATGTACTGACGACAAAATTCGCCACTACGAAAATATCGCTGAGGACTACAACAGCGCCAAGAACAAACGCATATGCTACGGTAGAGGCAGCACACAATGTTTTCTGAGGCTTTTTTTTGCTCACTTAGTTAACCCCTCAAGACCCGGTCCCACGTATTTGGGAACAAACTACTTGGAATTAGTGTGGCATAAGCGTTTCAGTTCTGTATGGGTTAAGAAGCTCCATACCTCGCCCAAAACTACTAGGAATTAGTGTGGCATACGAGTTTCAGTTCCGAATCGGTTAAGAAGCTCCTTGAGAAAAACTGAAAGTGCAACCAGATGAACGATCGCATGCCCTATATCTTCGTATATAATTACGGGGGACCGTAGTAAATAGGACAAAAAATACTGTGTTATTATTACGGGACCATAGTAAATAGGACCACATATGGTTACCAAAAAATGGGATATATGTAGAGGGTTTTGTGTGGACCGTAGGTCCTATTTAGGGCCCATATTAACGAGTATAAAATAAATTCAATTTGGAAAAAATAAAAATTCAAATTCGCTTTTCATTGGTCAACACACGCACCAGCACCAAATACTATGCCCCAAGATCCTAACCTTTGGTGCTGGTGCGTGTGTTGACCAATGAGAAGCGGATTTGAATTTATTTTTTTCCAAATTGATTTTTTTTCTTCTTCGTTAAGATGGGCCCTTACTATGGTCCCCTGTAAGAGTAAAAATAAGCAAATATATACCTGGTAGGTTTGTGTGTGTACCATCGTACGCCCTATTTACCATGATCTTCCGTAAATCAAGGAAGTAACGAGCAATACAGTGAAACTCGAAGAATTATCTCGATACTGGACAGGTCCCTGTTACTACTTGAAGACCCCCGTCGGTCGAACATTTTTTTGGTGTCCAACAACTACCTCTATATCGTAGCACGCGCCAACACAATCAACGCGAACAACATCCACAACACTACTTCCCCCCCCCAAATACTAGTATTCCACGCGCCGTTTTGTGTCTCTCGTGACGAGATATGACTCATTTCTCGCTCTAAATCCCCGCTCACCTCTGCTTCAAGCTCGTCCTCTCCTTCGCCTGCCCCCTCCGCTTGAACCGTCTGCGACTCCCCTCCATTTGCGCCCTCGTCACTGTTTCCGTTTACTCCTTTCATGTTCGAGACTGCCCCCGCTGTTCGAGCCGCGGCGGCGTGGCCTTCGTCCCCGTACCAGCCTTTCGCGCCCCCGTCGCCGCGAGGAATTTCGTCGTCATTGATCCCATCGCCGCCGACATCGGCACCACCGTCGACATCGCCATGGCCGCCCCCGCTGCCGCCATCGCTACCACTGCCAACGCTGCCGTCGTCGCCTCCATCAACGCCAACACCACCAACACCAACGACACTCCCACTCCCACCAACATCGCCCCTACTACCCCCATCACCACTCCCACCACCAATACCACCACCAACACCACCAACGCCACCACTCCCACCACCAACACCACCAACACTACCACCAACACCACCGCCACCGCCACCACCACCACCGCTGCCGCTGTGACCTACGTGATCGGAAGCGCCATACTCAGCCGTGACCTCGCGCCGCATGCGACCTTCAGCATCTTCACTAGGCCCTCTTGCGTCGCGTTGACGCGGGGCGAAGACAAGAGGAGCTGGATGTCCGTTGACGTATATATCGACCAGGACGCTGAAGGGGTTTCCGGGGTCGTGCGAGGCCTCGGCCTCGGCTACACAAACAAGGGGCCGGAGGGGGGAGGGGGGGGCGGCATAGCGTGTATTGGAGAGGGATACGGCAGGTGCGTGTAGGCTAGTGGCGGCCTGGGTGGAACGACTGAAGGGTTTGCGGGGCCGTGGGAAGCTTTGGCTTTGGCTATACAAGGTTGGGGGGGGCTGGGGGCGGCGGGATGGCGAGGCGTGTCAGAGGGAAACACAACGAAGTTTGTATCGTCGCCGTTAAGTGTATTGCTGAAAGGGTTTAAGAGACCGTGGGAACTCTTGGCCTCTGCTACACGAGGGGGGGGGCGGGGGGGGGGGGGGTACTCATGTCGTGCACGGCCGGAGTCATATGACAATAGACCCTCGCATCCCTACAATGCCGGGACGAGCGTGTACTAGCGGGAAGTGCAGGTTAGTATGAGCTAGTCGCGGTTGGGTGGCTGGGTGGTTCGATGGAAAGGTTTCCGGGACTATGGGAATTTTCTGTCTCGGCTACACATTGGGGGTGGGGGCAGTGAGTGTGCCAGAAGCAAGCATGGCAGGTTAGTATAGTCGTGGCTAGCTAGAATGCTGAAACTATTTTCGGGATCATGGAGAGCCTCGGCCCCGTCTACACAAAGCGGGCGGGGGTGGGGGGGGGGGGGGGTTACTCATGTCGTGCACGGCCGTAGTCGTATGACCATAGACCCTCGCATCCCCACAATGCCGGGACGGAGCACGTTGGGTTTTCACCAACCAGGCAGACATTGCTTGCACCAAGCGCGAAGCGCCGTGAGGTATTGGGCGAGTCGCATGGAGGGTGAGCTGCATCCTGCTAAGAACCGCTTGTGAGGCGGACTTGCATATGAACGACAGCCTCCAATGAATTGATTTAGTTCCTGGTGTGGCCACTTCCTGAGACAGCAATGGGAGCACTACGTAACTGCCTAGTTGGTGCCTTACAATATACACACTACGTGATGCGATCATTCCCCTTGTGCGGAGCAAAGGCTCTCCACCCCGTAAAAATTATACTTCGTATAACTCGACCGCCAGCCTTGGTGGCCGCCAAAAAAACAAAAACGGTACCCTGGTTGTCTAGCTCACGCAGTGAGAGGCGTGTTTTACAGCGCCGTTGCCAACCGACGTCAACCCAACCTATAAATATATAATACATTTATATGGGGGGAGGGGGGGGTACTCATGTCGTGCACGGCCGTAGTCGTATGACCATAGACCCTCGCACCCCTACAATGCCGGGACGAAGCACGCTGGACTTTCACGAACCAGGCAGAATTTCTTGCACCAAGCGCGAAGCGCCGTGAGGTATTGGCCGAGCCGCATGGAAGGTGGGGGGGGGGGGGGGGGGGGGGGAGATAGTCCGAATCAGCGGGAAATACGGCTCGTAGATTACTGTAGTCGCTGCGGTGTGGGGTAGGGGCGCTGATATGTCAATACCGTTCGGCATAGCTGGCATGTCGGACGCTTGAAACATTACCGGGGATACGTACAAACTTGACACGGTAGAGGCGACTGAACTTTGAAAAATTGGGAGCTACTGTCGTACTGTAGTACAGCTTAGCTTGACGTTTGCACGAAACCTAAGAAAACACGATGTTTTTGTACTAGAAATTCGTGTGGGAAGCGCCCTGGTTCCCACGAGCATGTGGGCCCCACCCAGAACAAGAAGATATTTTAGCGTCGTGTCAGGTACTGTATCGCTGCATCAAGGTGAAGTTATAGGCCCCGGGTATACGATGGGGGCGCAACGTACGTCATGGAGAGAGGCAGCAGGTGGTAACGGTTGGGAGAGTAGTTGGTAACACCACGGCACGTGGCATCGTTCTATTAATAGAAGCCATTTCTTCCAGCATGGCTCAGTTTCTTACTTCAAGCACCGCGCGCGTCCTACACTACTTCCGGGTGCCAGTCAGGGGTACACAAAAACATAAACTAAACGACGCTCAACTTGTTTTTTTCGCCCCAAAGGAGGGGGGGGGGGGGGGGGGGGGGGTGTACTCATGTTGTGCACGGCCGTAGTCATATGACCATAGACCCTCGCATCCCTACAATGCCGGGACGGAGCGCGTTTGGGTTTTCACCAACCAGGTAGGAGAGGGGGGGGGTATACTAAAAGAGATAAACACTATTCTTAAAACAAAGTGTCATTATAATTATTCGCCGAAAAATCTCACAATTATAATTTGTTTCTCATTATGATTATGACCTTTGAGAAGGAATGGTAGAGCCTAAGACAGAAGTGCACGGAATAAACGGAAAATGCTTATGGTAGATATTTTCCGTTTGTTTCGTGCACTCCTGTCTTGGGCTTTAAAATAACGTTTTTTTTCTCATGTTTCGCGCAAAAGTCGAGCTAACCTTGTTTAACCCCCAGGTTGTAAAATGCTGCCATGGCATTCGGCGATGGTCGCGCGTTGAAGCTCCACCGGGCATTTGTACCAACAACAAGTTTGCAGCATGAAGGCTAGAAATGTTGATCTCGGCTGCATCAAGACACCGTATACTTGACTCTGACTAGTGTGTCGTAGAACCAGGGGTGCAAAATTCTGGACGCGGTTAATTTGTACCGGTGAAACGCTTCGCAGAGTGAAGACTAAAAAAATTGGTCGCGGCTGCAACAAGCCACCCTTCATACACTGACTCCGACTAGTGGGTCATAGAACCGGAGGTGCAGACTTCTGAAAGTTTTTGTTTAGCTTTTTTTTTCCTTTTGGGACTTGACATATTTCCAAAATAATAACTAACTGACGCTTATAGCATCGGCCGCACTAATCAAGCAGTCCGGGCTGTGCTGGGAGATATACGACAACCTCCCAGCACAGCAATCCTCGTACCGCTTGTTGCCCGATACTTCTTTTTTTATACATAGAAGGCTGACAAGACCGCCCTTCTGGATTAATAGGCCGCTATGCCATAGTCAAGTCAAACAAAGATTTCGCCGCCTCTACAGCGACCAACGGTAGTTTATAGGCGTATGTACTGATCAAACGAGCACCGAGAAACACAGGCCGATGCCATTAACAGAAGGAAAAAGTATAGTTTCGAAAAGTCGTGGTTGGTAGTAGTAAGAAAACCAGACTACTGCCGTAGTCCATCAGTCCTGGTGTTTAACTATCACAGGTATCCTCTGCTGCACACAGTTTTAGATCGCACAAAGGAAAACAAGATACTCGCCGTTATTTTCCCCCAAGTCTTGCGCACTTACCCTTCAGTGCTCTCGCGGCGTCCTCAATGGTTTTTCCACCAGATGAAACGTTCTCCGCTCCCCCCTCCCCGTTCTCTCTCGCCTCTTCTCCCTTTCCCCCTTCACCCGCCGCCGCCTCGGCCCCTCGACCCCCGGCTACCCCCGAGTGCCGCTGCTGCTCCTGCTGCAGCATCTGCTGCGGTATGCGTGGCATTGGATGCGGCTGTGACCGCTGTGGTGGTAGCTGCTGTGGCGGCGGTCCTCTCGATTGTGGTCGTCCTGAATCGAGATCCTCGAGCGTTTTATATGCTTCCATCTGAGGCTTCTGCAGCGGCGGCGGTGGCTGCCGCGATTGCTGTCCCAGCGACCCCTCTCGCAATGTCTTCTGCGGTGGTATCTGTGGGTTTGACTGTGGTGGTTGTTGTGGTGGTGGTGACGGTGGTTGCGAAGCAAGAGCCCGGAGCGTGTTCTCTAGAGCGTTAACGTAGTCTCCGTCGGTAACACCGTACTGTCGGCAGAACGACTCCGCGGCCGCCCGGGGATCCTCGCCGGGACGGAGAAGCGCGAACCTCGCCACCCCGTCGACGAAAATTCGAACCATTCTCTAGCAAAACCGCGACAAAGTCGAAGGGAAAGGTCGATACATGTGGGGCAAGTGCGGGGTGGTAGCGAGAGCGGGTGTTAACGGGAGGGGGGGATATATTTCAGCCCTATCGACAACTATTACGGCGGACCACAGTAGATAGAACTACGGTGTACACAAATACCTATATATTTACGTATTTTTTGTGAAAATGTTTGGTCCTATTTACTATGGTCCCCCGCAATACCATTGCATGAAAGCCTCTCCTAGGCAAACCCGCGACCACTCGAAGAATAACGCAATATTCCAGGGGTGGGGGGCGGCGGTTAGGGAGGACATGTTTTTCAATCCTGTGGACGAACGACAGCTGGAAGCATTCTTAAGACGAACCCCAACGAGTCGATCCAAAGCAAACAGCTAGCGCACAGCAGATACGAGGCATGGGAAAGGGGGGGGATTTTATCGAACACATTTGAGAGACGGAGCATATTTCAGTGATATACTGTCGTTATAATAACTACGGCTGATGGTACATTTCTTAGCTCGTAGTGCTCGTAGCCGGCGGTATTGATTGAGGCCGACCCACAGATTACCTCGCTTCGCTTCTCTCCGCCGGGCTAGTGTTCAAGTTATCTCGACGTTTGCCTTCAAAATACCACCAAAGGCCGTTGCGATTGGCCTATTCGTATAGGTCCCTCTACTCCATCCACACACAGGTGGCCGGGACGCCCCTCTTGCACAGTAGGGACGTAAAACAATCCTTGTGGAGAAATTGAACAACGTAGCACAACGTTTGGCGCATCGAGTCGAGAGGTTGTCGACACCTCGTGAGGTTTGCTACGTACATGCTTCAATGTCTCCACAAGGATCGTGTTTGACGCCCACACTGTGCAGCGGGGGGGGGGGGGGGGTCCCGGCACCTGCGTATAATAGTTGACAACGGTGCAAAAATCGTTTCGAGAGAGTAGGAGGGTACATTCCAACGTGCACTTGACGAAACCCGAGACCGTCTGGCAACACTTGGTAAGCGGAGCTATGCTACTGTAGCTGAACCCTGGAAGTGGCCACACCCGAAAACAAACCCATTATGTCGACGCTGTCATCCAAATGCAAGACTGTTCGCCTCCCTCACAAGCGGTTCTTAGTAGGACCTTTATGCGACTTGCTGAACGCCTCACGGCGCTTCCCGCTCGGTGCAAGCCATATCTGCCTGGCCGGTGAAAACCCGACAGGTTTCCGCCTCGGCGTTACAGGGATGCGCAGAACTACGGCCACACAACTACGGCCATTCATGACATGAGTACACTTAGCAGGACACAACTCACACTTTATGCAACTCGCTGAACGCCTCACAGCGCTTCGCGCTTGGTGCAAGCAATATCTGCCTGGCCGGTGAAAACCCGACAGGTTTCCGCTCCGGCATTACAGAGATGCGCGGAACTACGGTCATACAACTACGGCCATTGATGATATGAGTACACCCCTCCTAGATGTCATCTTGGCTGGCTGCCCGGTTTTCATGAGAATATTGAACTGTTGTCCTTGCTGAGGTGAATTGGACTTTTGGCGATGGGCAACGAAGAATGCGCCCCCGAGTACTTTTCGAGCGAATGCATCTTCAACGTAATGAAGATGCGAGAAACGGGAGCACTCAGAACATAACTTGAAATTCGCGGTCACATTCGTATGTGTTACGGAGTTGGCTTCAAGGTCTGTCTTGTGTGCTCCCATCTCCCTCGCCTGCACCATCGTGAAGACGTATATCCTCTCGAAAAGTGTTTGTTGGGGGGCTCTTGGTTATCCATCGCAAACCACATAAGTCCTCCTCCATTCATACACAGGTTTCCGGGACACCGCCCTCGCACAATCAGCGCCTACTCGACGTTCAACTCGGCAATCTCTCGTCCGGTCAGCTCGTGGGAGAAATCAAACTCCCCTAAACCTTTCAAATCGAATACCTTCATCTCGGGGAAGTGAACGCCTCACCCTGCTCATGGTGCTTCGGCCCATAGCTGCTGTTCTGTTGATTGCGCTGGTAAAGCTGTTGCTACTATTTGTTTTCTATCCGAAATCGGAATTGACGAAAAACCGAAACAAGACCCGGGGATTCCATGTTGGTGTCCCCTATATAACCTTGAATATGTTCTACTGACATGAATCCAGAAAAACAAAAATGCCTTTCGGACGTTATCTCTGTCGTATCAAGCGACACAACGAGCGGTACTTAGAACACGCCCATAACCACCGGTCCTTTAAAACTGAAATTTTTCACCAAAATGGTCATTAGTCTAAACCCTAACCTGTCTTTTATGAAATAGGTACCCCGTAATGTGCAGGATCTGTATACTGTGGCACAGGGTCAACCCAGAGCGGCATGTGCTAGATCTTGCAGATCATAACCCATGGCGGCATGTGTTATATATGTCTTGCAGGTCACAATCCAGGGCAACGTGTGCTAGATCATGCCGATTGCAAGGCGCCCACCAGACAGCATGAGCTACGTACGTACTGCTGTAGAGCATACAGGTCATGGACATAAGTAGCTGCCCTGGGAAGGTCTAGAGCATGAAACGAGAACCGGGATGATCTGCCCGGTGTGTGTAAGCGTCGGACCGGAGAGCCGGCATCCAGAACGACATTCTAGAGGGAGGGTTGCTTACCACCTATTCGAGAAAAGGATTCGATACAAACTTTGTACAAGACAAATAGCCTAAACCAAAAGCCAATCAGACCAGCCCTAAGCCTGACCCTAAGCCAATCAAACCAACGCTAACCCCGACCCTAAGCGAATCAGACAACATCTCGAGTAAGTGGTAATCTCTACTAGTAATACCAAAAGGGGGAGCTGTGAAGGGGAGGGAATCTCCCTCGTCGTAATGAGGATGAGAGGGCTGGGAGCTCACACGACAGACCCTGAAACCGATCGTCGCATTCTTCGTTGCCCTCCAATCTGCGTAATGGTGGTATTAATAGTAGGTACGAGCTTGTCAAGATCGTGCTCGTACCTATGGTTCGTGAATGTTTGGCCAGAGTGGCGGTGCGGTCCCCTCAGTGGTAGGCCAGGGTTCTACGTACACTCTTACGGGCGACCTACACTACCGGCCCTCTCACACGAAAGTGCCCCACAAGAAACTCAGCCTAAACATTACGGGGGAAATAAGAAAGTCGACATATATTCTACTGAAGTTAGTGTGGGACACACGCCTTTCTCAAATAAGAAACTCAGCCCAAGCCCGATTTCTGGTTTCTTATGAGCGGGCCGGTACTGTATAGTAAAAAGTGCCAAATAGTTTGAGCAAAAATCGGTAGTAAAGATACAGCAGTACAGGACACCTAATAAGAAACAGGAAATCTAGCCCAGCCTGAATTTCTTATTTGAGAGAGGAGGGTGTTTTCTACACTATTTTCAAGATAACGACTCCTGAATTTCTTGCTTTCCTCTAAATCTCAGCCTGGCTTTCTTATTATCAATACGAGTAGCCTGTTTTTTAATAGGTTTCCTGTGTGTACCGTAGGCCCTACGTATTTACTGCTGTGGCCCACCGTAATGACGCATGCTACGATAGAGGTGCACCATGTTTTTTTTTCTGAGCTCCTCACGTAAGGAGCGTCATACCTCACCGAAAAAAGGATTTTGGAGGAAAATGAAAGTGCTGCCGGATGAGAAATCTCATGACCGAAGTATACTTAAAACATGATTCAGAACAAAAATGAACGTCCGACGAATTTGGGTTAAGGAGCCCGATCGTTCAGAAAACGATTCAGCCAAAAAGTGCTACCTCTACCGTAGCACGCGTCTAATATCAATACCTGGTACCTGATACCCCGTACAATATAAGGCCTACAGGTAGATGATGTACAGAGCTACTCGCACAGGGCTACGTACGTACAGAGCTACAACCGTAGACGCGTGCTACCTTAAGGTAGAGGAGCACCATGTTTTTGCCTTCTGAGGGTGGTCACTTGAGGAGCTCTATACTAATAGCAAGTCAAAACCTGTTTTTGGAATAAAAACAAAAGTGCTGCCCGATGAACGATCCCATGCCCTACTGACGCTACGAAACATATTGCAACACAAGAATTAAAGGCCGACGATTTGGCGTCAAGTAGCCCGATCATTTCAGAGAAAAAAAACAGCCAAACCGTGCTACCTATCGTAGCATGCGTCCGTAGTACCTGACATACATAACGGATTTACACGCACAGCTGTAGCAACGGAGCAGCAGTGAATAACGGATACCTGGTACGTCGTACTTGGTACAGCAGTGGTACAGTACAGGACACCTTCTAAGAAACAGACTACCACTCTGTCCCGAAATATAAGCAATACTTTTATTGAGTATTAGTGTATCAAATGTGCTTATATCTCGGAACATAGTAGTACAGTAATAAGAATGCCAGGCTGTTATTTCGAGTAAAATAAGAAATTCGGGAGTTGTTATCTTGAAATTAGTGTGGAAAGCACCCTCTCTCGAATACGAAATCCAGCCTGGACCAGTAAGATTTCCTGTTTCTTATTATTAATAGGTGTCCTGTGCTGTATGTAGTACACCTCAACGGATACGTTCATGGTCAGCTTGGATAACGGAGCAGCCGCGAATACCGCGGAATAACGCTGTATTACAGCAGCAGACTGTTTCCTCTCCCCATCCCCAACAACTGCCTGCAACAACGGCACACGAACCAGTCCTGCACAGCCTGCTGGCCAATTTATTTACCCACAGAGGGTCAGTTTAGAGGACTCTGAACTCAGGGCCGAGTGGGATCAGGTCCGGGTTAGATCAGGGAGCCAAGCGGGGCCAAAACACAAAACTGAAGAGCCCTTTTTTTTTGCGGGGCCATCCTAGATCTACAGAGTAGGCTACGTTTCGTTATGACGCACGTGCAGCTGAGCTGTACCAGCAAAGATGTTTTGAAGATCTTGGCCGTTCAACCTGCGCGGTTCAACACACCGATTCGCTGCGATTCGCTGCGATAAGGTCGACGCGCGTTTCATCACCTCTTCTTCGCGAGAAGCGCTCCCATCCTCCTCTTGCCCTCCCTCCATCGCTGTGCTGTGTGCTGGGCTGGCGTTGAATGCACGCTTGGTGGTGGGTTCGTCTATCGGTAGCTGCGTGAACGCACCCCCCCCCGCCTGCCAATCCGAACAGAGGGGATCGAGGATTCGTGGATGATTTCGTTTGTGGAAAACCACTTTGGCCGGAAATATAGTTACCGTTCAAACCCAACAGCAGAGCGCAAACGGTGCTTATTTTACCGGCTACAGAGGCAACATCCACAAATACGTACCAAATGTCCGAGCGATGTTGAAAGACAGCTATGTCCGGAATTTTAAGGAACACTTTTATATTGACATTGATGCGTATATGTACCTTATGTTTGCGGACATATTTGTGCGCACCGCACCAGCGTGAAGTGTTAGATACACCAAACGAATCGACATACCCGCTGAGTGCTGAGAGACCTCCAGAGACCACCCTCCTCGTTGCGTGTCTAGGCACCAGGCGTACACCTCCCCGGGCCCTCTTTCGTGCGCCGGAGATACTTCGTACCCTGCCCCTGTCTCAATGCCATGCACGCGCGGTACGTAGCTCGGTGTGTGCACCAGCTCGGCGTGTGCTCCGTGCTCGTTGTAGATCTTGGATCTTGGGGACTTTGCAGGGATCCGTGGAGTTCAACATCTTGCAAAGGCATGTTTGTTCTAGGAATACCATCCCCGAGAATGTGATCCCGAGCTGAGCAGCTTCGTGCTCAAGGACTCAGGAGCCTACTGTAAGCTTTGGCAGCCCTTCGACCATCGGGACCTCAAGGAGCGTTGAATCATGGTGAGCTTTCTGCCGTGCCCAATTGTTTGCTTGCATTTTTCTCTGTGTCTGTCTTGCCCGCGCGCTAAACTTTGAGGAAGTCAAGGAAGCTCTCTTTTATTTGCGGAACACGAGATTCTATGTATTTGCTTTGTTCGTTTACAGCAGTATCGAAATTCGCCATCGTCGACATCACTGCTGTACTACAGCAGCAACAACAACAACAGCAGCAGCAACAGCAGCAGCAGCAGCTCCGTTCCTAGCCTGGGCAGGCCCCCCAGCCCTGGTTTCTTGATTGAGCAGTGCCGATGTGCTAGTTGAGGATTGATTATACTGGCGTTGAAGGGGGTCAACTCCGTCTCCTGTGAGCGTCTACGAGTATACCGGTACTACAGCAGTTTTCAAGTGCAGTGGTATAGGAGCCTATGCCTCCGCGTTGGCCTCAGAGTCTCAGTATAGAGTACCTGGCAGAGCAGTAAGTCTGCCTGCATTTCTGTTGTACGCCTACGACGTACTCGTACGTGTACGAACCAGGTACAAAGTGTGAAGCTAGGGCTCTGTTCCTGATTGCCTCTGGCTTCTCTTCTGCAAGATGTGTTCCCAATTCCCAACTATCCAACTCCGGACGTAAGCAGTTGAAGCGCAGTTATACTCGGAGTAAATACGCACCTCGTACAGAGTACAGGACACCTACGTACAGCAATAAGAATCAGGCTAATAAATAGTAAGAACGCCAGGCTGGAAAATAAGAAATTCTGGAGTTGTTATCTTGAAATTAGTCTAGAAAGCATTCTCTCTCAAATAAGAAATCTAGCCTGGACCAGATTTCCCGGTTCTTATTAGGTGTCCTGTACTGCTGTATACGAGTACGTATCGCACTCTAGTCCCAAGTGATTTGTCCCAACATAAATCTATACCCCCGCGCTGGTCTCACACAGTTAGGAGTAGCAGTACAGAGGGTTCTCGTTTAGGTACGCGTACAAGTCCATCCGTATTCCTGTGAGACAGCACAAGAGACCTAATAAGAAACAGGGAATCTAGTCCAGACTGAAATTCTTATTTGAGAGTGGGTGCTTTCCGCACTAATTTCAAGATATCGAATCCCGAATTTCTTACGTATTTGTCATCTAAATATCAGCCTGGCTTTTTTATTGGCCTGTTTCTTATTAGGTGCCCCGTACTGTACTCGTACTATACATCGATGTAAACCTGGTACGTATATTCACACATACCTGGTACGTACGTATTCTACGTCTATACGTACGAACCACGACGTACGAGGTGTAATGCAGACAATGTGAGTTTTGTACGTACGAGTATTTACGTGAGAAGTTTGGCCATAATAAGATGAATGCAGCGATACATTAGACATATATAAAACTCTATATCGTGATATATTTGAACTCTTTACACATAAAAACATATCGACATTTCCGGAGTCGTCTTTCGCGCGGTATAAAACTGAAAGTGGCGTATTCTTCCAGCTACAGATCGGGTATAAATCTCAACTGAAAAAAAAAACAAAAAAACTCATCTGCGGGCCGTACGTATATGATGTTTATGACAGCCCCGCCGAGATCAAACACGGAACACGACACAGCACGCAGCACACACAGCCAAGGTCACACGGCACACGGTCCGGGCAAGAGACCGTGGCTGCAGCTGCTTCTCTCGTTAGACTGCCGTACAACAGCAACTGCTGTGTACTCTATTAATTTGGTCGTCATCGCAGAGTGCGCAGGAGGGCTGGAGGAAAAGAGCTCGACGGCACAGATGGGGCACTAAGGAGGACAGTAGCCGAGTAACATAATAAGTACTTACGGCGGCGGCGGCGGCGCGGACGCAGCCCGACGAGGGGAATATTCAAAGTGATTTGAGTCTTTCGTATCTACGCGCCAAAACAGCAGACAATGTACTTGGAAATAGTATACAGTTGGTTTCACAGGAGTCAGATAATTAACAAAAAAACAACAAAAAAACATACCTGGTACTACTGTAGCTCAACAGGAGTAACTATACTCGTAGACAGCGCCTACCGCACACCGTATATATACCCTGCGAAGTGGCCGTCGCAATTTACGCAGGAGGACCAGAGCGACGGGTTGCCGGCACAGATGGAGCACTCAGGACAGCCACACAGCACCAGTATTGACAGCGGCGGCGGCAGACCGAGGAGGGAAATATTCAAAAGGACCGAGTGTTTGGTATATCTACAGCAGGAAGCCAAAACAGCAGCAGACAAACTACTTGAAAACATATTTTACAAGAGGCAGGCTGCAGGAGGAGTGAAAACATCAACGAAAATTATAGCTCGGCCGCCTGCCCTGTCTTCGCAAAAAGCTCGCGGTCGCTGCTGTTACCGCTGTCCATGTTGCCGGGCTGGAGGTACAGAGCAGTGGACTACCGCAGGCACGCACGATGTGTTTGCTAGCTCTAGACGCTCAGCTCGTGCGCCCATTTTTCTGATTGCGGAAAACCGCAGGCACGCACGATAGGTGTGCAAGCTCCGAAGCTACGCTCGTGTGCCCATTTTTCTGATCGCCGTTCACCCACGGTCCAACTTTTGCTCAAATAATTCCACGAATTCCAGCTCTTTGCTCAAGATACAGAATAATAAATATCGACTTGGTGGCTTTTCCCACCAACCCGATTTATGGCGATAATATCGCCCTATCTGACTACGGTATAAAACTGGATATGCCGATATTTCATTCAAAAACTTCGTATATGTCGATATTTTATCAGTGTTATATATGTCTATTGTATGATATGAATAGTATGAATCGTAGCTTGTTGGTACACACTTGGCCCAGTGCGTAGTTGTGACCTGCACGTGGTATCGCAGTGCAGCAGAGGCAGAGCTACGTACAGGTCCAAGGTGTGACATAGACTACAGTAGTTTTGAGTTCTGGGCTGAGTTCCCACGCGAGGATGTCCGAGGAGTGCAAGTCGCCGGAGGGTGAGGCTGTTCGGGCTGCTGCTGTGCAAGATGCCCCAGGCTGCTTTGGCTGCTGCGCAAGTCCGAGCCGAACAAAATGGCACGCTGCCGTAGCTGCGGTGCAAGCACAAGTGGACGCACGCCATGCTGAAGCTACGACTGCTGTGCAAGTTCCCACCCACCTGTACGTAGCTCTCTGCCTCTGCTGCACTGCGCTAGTCTATATCACACCTTGGACCTGTACGTAGCTCTGCTTCTGCTGCACTGCGCTATCCCGTGCAGGTCACAACTACGTACTGCATCAGGTGTGTACCAAGGGCTACGATTCATACTACCATGCATCGCTACATTCATCTGATTGGCCAAGCTTCTTACGCACGTACAAAACTCACATTCTCTCATTCTTCCGAGAATATTCTGCTTTGCACTTTGCTTTCAAAGTTGTACTATATGAATGCGCTACTCCCCGCCCAGAGAAGGGGGGTGGAGAGAGGGAAGACCCCCGGGGCTGCTCCAACGGCAACCCCACGTCAACATCCGTGTACTCGAGTCAACTCCCAACCTAACATCTGTGTTGTACAGCAGTACTACTGTTGTAGTGTATAGTGCTGTAGATACGAGTCTGCTCAGACACGAGAGGCAGAGAAGAATTGAGATCCCCCCCCGTTGCCAGCTTTGAGATATCTCGACTTTGCATATCCACGCGGAACCACTTGCTCGGCACAAAGTGTTTTTGCCGCGCGTACCAAAAATACTGAAACTGAGCTGCACTTCTGACAGAGACTGAGGAATGAAGTTGCGAACTGATCATCAACACAGAGTTAGCGTTTCCTTCTTCCTGCAACAAACACTTTTGGCATTGCCTTGATTCCGTTCGTATGTGTCAGATATCAAAACACGAGCGAGCGCCATGGGTGACATTGTTGTTGCAAATCTCACAAACTATCCTGAGAACTGAGACTATCCAGGGAACACCGAAATCGACTGATTGCATTTCCGAGACTGACTACTCGTACTGTTGGGACTGAGAAATGAGGTTGCGAACTGAATAACAACTCGGCTCGAATCAATAATAATACCACCACTACCGTTGATGTTTCTTTTCTCGGGTGGATTATTAGCTCCTACTACAACTATTACGTTTTTTTTTATTTTATTTTATTTTTTCCATCCCATTCATTATCTTCGCGCTTCCGTCTTTCTCCCTCCCTAGTCGTAACTCAGATCCGGGGTCACAAAGTAGGCTCCTCTCCCTCCTCCCCCACTACGGTTCTTGCCTTGATTTTTTATCGCGCAGAGGGTTCAGCCTTCCCAACGCTCGTCGATTTTCATCGAATTTTGCTAACTCACGCTCTCGCGCTTTCAGCTAGTCAAGATTTTTGGCGAGAAAAAGTCCCTACGGGCATGCACACGGGGGGGCTCGAACTCGTGACCTTGACGCTAACAAGTTTCGTGGTTACCTGCTAGCCCACCGGGGCGACCGGCTACGTTGGACCATAGTAAATAGGACCAAATATTGTTAGTAAAAATAGTTAAATGTACAGGTTTTTTGTGTCTACCGCAGGTCCTATTTACTACATTAGCCCACCCCGTATTACTATTAATACTATTAATACTACTGCTGTACGTAGTAGCGACGAGTAGCTCCCTTTTCACGGTGGAAATATTACTGTGCTACTACAGCAGTACAGTACCTGGTACGAGTGTTTACTGCTGTATGCAGTACGCGTGCGTACTGCTGCTGTACAGTGCAGTACGACTGTTGTTGTAGTGTAAGTGCTGTAGATGCGAGTCTGCTCAGACACACGAGCGTCAGAGAATAACTGAGACCCCCTCCCCCCCGTGCCAGCTTACCCAAGGCTGGCGTTCGAGTAGATCATTTGTGCGGGGTCAGGAACCTCAACTCCGCACAAGGGGAATGATCGTATCACGTAGTGTGCATATGGTAAGGCACCCAGGGGCAGATACATAGTAATACCCATTGCTGTCTCTAGAAGTGACCACACCAGAAATTAAATTAATTCATTGGAGGCTGTCGTCCATATGCAAGTCCGCCTCAGAGGCGGTTCTTAGCAGGATGCAGCTCACCCTCCATGCGACTCGCCCAATACCTCACGGCGCTTCGCGCTTGGTACAAGCAATGTCTGCCTGGTTGGTGAAAACCCAACGTGCTCCGTCCCGGCATTGTAGGGATGCGAGGGTCTATGGACATATGACTACGGCCGTGCACGACATGAGTACCCCCCCCCCCCCCCGCCCCCCCCCAACCCCCGGCCCGCGCTTGGTGCAAGCAATGTCTGCCTGGTTGGTGAAAACCCAACGTGCTCCGTCCCGGCATTGTAGGGATGCGAGGGTCTATGGTCATATGACTACGGCCGTGCACGACATGAGTACCCCCCCCCCCCCCCCCCCCCGCGCCAGCTTCGAAATCTCTCGACTATCCACGCGGAACCGCTTGCTCGGCACGAAGTGTTTTTGCAGCACGTACCAAAACTGAGCCGGCCACCTCGACTGGTGCATTTCTGACAGAGACTGAGAAATGAAGTTGCGAACTGAGTATCAACACTTATTAATAGCGCTTCCTTCTTCCTGCAACACCTGGCATTGCCTTGATTCTGTGCGCATGTGTCAGATATCAAAACACGAGCGAGCGCCATCAGATTGTTGCCGTAAACCTCACAAACTATCCTGAGGACTAAGACTATCCAGGAAACACGGAAATCGACTGATTACATTTCTGAGACTGACTGTTGAGACTGAGAAATGAGGTTGCGAACTGAATATTTCACCACACAGCATTCCCTTCTTCCTGCAACACTTGGCATTGCCTTGATTCTGCACGTAAGCGTGAGATATCGAAACACGAGCGAGCGCCATCACATTGTCGTAAATAGTATGGATGGTACCACATAACTGACGTACCAGGTATATGTTCTATCCGAAGCATGCCGGCACTCATGCGGAGCCCTTGTTATTTTTTTTCAAAGTATTATTATCACATATGATTATTAGTATTCCATTTGCCATCTGACATTGCCCAGCGCTTGTTCCTGTCATACCATTCATTCTAAAGGACTAGCTCGTACTGTTGTAGAGTCCAATGACTTGAAACATGGAAGGTCCATATCAATCACTCTAGTCATTAAGTACACTGCTTGTAGCATGGTAGATATTATGTGTAGGACACCATCGAAATATTTCGGGTCGGGGTATATCTGTTGGGATCGAGTCGGGTCGGGTCGGGTCGGGGCGGGGCGGGTCGGGTCGGGCCGGGATGTTTTCAAATTTCTCAAGAATCGAGTCCGGTCACCGTTACACCCGACCTGACCCGACCAACCCGCAAGGTTTGACCAGGCCGGTCAACCGCCCTGAAAAAACTAGGGGGCCCTTTGTAGTTGCTTGAAGCACCCTACAATCGCGCCGTCAACCAGGACACACAAGTTTTGACGCCAGTTACAAGTATCCCGCTGTTCGAGTTACTAGCGACAGCAACGATGGCTGTCTCTTCGTTCTAGCATTTAATTTTACAGCGTGATGTTATCGAGGTACGTGAAAATGTGCGTTTTTGTGTGTACGGGAGAAGTTGACCAATCAGATTTCAACGCGGGGTTGTTGTACGTACTCATATAGTCTTATGTTTGAGCAACCTGGGACAAGTTATGGTGAAACGGTCGACCCGCGATCGAGAGGACGGCAGCGAGGCACATGTTTGTCGAGACAGGCCCGAGATGTTGATTTAAAAAGTACAGGTTTGCTTTGCCTTGGACTGGCGGGAGCTGCTGTTCTTCTTCGCTGTTCGGTTTGACGCTGGTTCTGGCCCCTGGCCCCTCGGAACCCCATTATCTTGCTGCCTCTTTTTTTTGTCGTTTTTTTTTGGCGTCGTCACCGTGGTTGAGAACGCCCCCTCTCTCCCGAACATACTCGGTCTCGAAAGGGATGCGTGGTCAATGGTCAAATGACTAAGGCAAGCAACAAATGAGTACGCCCCCCCCGCCCCCCCCTCCTCCGAACATGCTCCGTCTCGAAAGGGATGCATGGTCAATGGTCAAATTACTACGTAAGGCAAGCAACAAATGAGTACCCTTCCCCCCTTCATGTGACTCGCCGAACACCTCACGGCGCTTCATACTTTGTGCTAGCAATGTCTGTCTGGTCGGTGGAAACCCGACATGCTCCGTCCCGGCATTGTAGGGATGCGAGGGTCTATGGTCATACGACTACGGCCATGCATGAAAATGAAGTACACCCCCCCCCCCCCGCCGTTGGGGGTAGCTAGCATTGTCCGCCGGGGCGGTAAAACCCCGACCCGCTCCGTCCCGGCATTGTAGGGATGCGAGGGTCTATGGTCATACGACTACGGCCATGCATGAAAATGAAGTACCCCCCCCCCCCCTCCCCCCGCCAACCCGCTTCCCCCCCCTTTTTTTATAGTTTAGTTCCTTTCCTCTCCTTTTAGTTGTTTTTTGTTTCTTTTTTTCTTCGTGCTTTTGCCTATTCTGAGTACTCGTATAGTTTCCGTGTCTTTTACCCACGAAAAGGTCAAGAGGACACTGTCCAGAAAGTCCTGTACTACTTCCGGTCCAACTTCTTGTACCAGAACTACGCTAGTTTCCTTTTTTGTATTAAACGTTTTTTGCTGATGGTGTTTATGATTTTTTCGGTCACCCCCCTCTCATCTCTATCTTAGTAGAATGCAGCTCGCCCTTCATGCGACTCGCCCAGCAACCTCACGGCGCTTCGCGCTTGGTGCAAGTAGTGCCTGCCTGGTTGGTGAAAACCCGACGTGCTACGTCCCGGCATTGTAGGGATGCGAGGATCTATGGTCCTATGACTGCGGCCATGCACGATATAAGTACACCCCCCCCCCCGCCCCCCCTTTTTTTCATCTTCTTGTTCGTTTTCGTTTTTCGTTTGAAATCATTTTGCATCGTTTTTGTCTCGACTGTATAGAGTTTTTGTTTTGTATTTGCCTCTTGTCGTATCTCCCTTTATTAATAGTTTCGTATAAGAGCCAGTCACCCCGGTGGTCTAGCTGGTAGCCACGAAGCGTGTTGGGCCGGATGTCGAGGGTTCGATTCTCCCCATGGAGGTTTTTATTTATTCTCAAATGACACCGACTGTCGAGAGCGCATGTTATAGCGTGGGTAAGCAAAATCCGACGAGAGTTGACGAGGGAAGAAAGTGCTGAAATCTTCTCGCGATAACATTGCAAGGCAAGAACCGTAGTCGGGGGGAGAGAGAGGAGCCTACTTTGTGACCCCGGACCTGAGGTACGACTAGGGAGGGAGAAAGACGGAAAGTGCGAAGATAATAAATGGGATGGACTAAAAAAATAAAGAAGCATTTTTTGTGTTGTTGTTGTTGTTGTTGTTGTTGTTGTTGTTGTTGATGTTGTTTATTTGTTGTTTTGTCTCTTTTTTTTTTTTGTCTTTTTTTGTTTTTTCTTGCCTCCCTCACAACGGGTTTAAGTTTTCGTATTTCCTTCCCTCTTGACGTGTTTCCCTTTTTTTTTCAGCGCCATCCTTATTTCGGTTTTTTGTTGCTGTTGTTTTTTCTGTTGTTTTTGTGTTTTTTTTACCTCCCCTCTTCAGGCCAAGAGGACATCGTGGAGGAGGCCCTGTACTACTTCCGCGCGAACGTCCTGTACCGGAACTACCAGATAGACGGTTCCTCCGACCGCACCCTGATCTACCTCACCTTCTTCATACAGCAGTGCCTCAAGGAGTTGGAGAAACACCCTGGCAAAAAAGAAGGTAAGACTTTCGCCCCCCCCTTCCCCCCCGGTCCTCCCGCCTTCCCCGGTGTATTTTTATTTGGCGAAATACAAGGAGAAACGGAGGGGTTAATGTCCTCTTTTGTTTTTTGCCACCTCACAAGCGGTTCTTAGTTGGGATGCAGCTCACCCTTTGTGAGACTCGCCCAACACCTCACGGCGCTTCGCGCTTGGTGCAAGCGCTGCCTGATTGGTTGGTAAAAACCCAACGTGCTCCGTCCTGGCATTGTAGGGATGCGAGAGTCTATAGTCCTACGACTACGGACTACGGCCATGCACGACATGAGTAACCCCCCCCCCCCCCCCCCCCCCCCCCCCCGGCACCAAACTACGGTCATGCATGAGAATGAAGTGCACCCCCCCGGCACCAACACAACCTATACCAAGATCAGCACCAATACCACAATTCTTCGCTCCACGATCACCACGAGCACTGTGTCACCCCCCATTTGTTGCAAGCAATGCCTGCCTGGTTGGTGGAAACCCGACATGCTCCGTCACGGCATTGTGGAGATGCGAGGGTCTATGGTCCTACGACTATTATGGCCATGCATGAACACGAGCACACACCCCACCCCCTCTCCCCCAAATCTCCTCCCAACCATAATCCATCATCCCTCGCCCGCACCAGCACAGCTCATACCAACACCAACACCATTACCAGCCCCCCCCCCCCCATCTGGTCGGTGAAAACCCGACATGCTCCGTCCCGGCATTGTAGGGATGCGAGGGTCTATGGTCATACGACTACGGCCATGCATGGAAATGGAGTACGCCCACCACCACCACCACCACCACAATCTCACCCTCCCTCCCACTCCCTCTCCCCCCAACCCCATTCCGCCATGGCCTCCTCCGAATGGTGCCTGCTGCAGAGATGTTCAAGGGGTACATGCGGCAGAGCAGGGAGGAGCTAGCCAAGAGACTTTGTGACCGAATCTACCCAGAGGGGGGGGCTCGGGACAAGCACTGGATGCTATTCAGCAAGCGGAAGTTCATGGGGAAGGAGATGCTGTGATTTCTTGTTTCGCGGTTGGGTTTTGTATGAGTTGGGTTGGGGTTGGTTTGGTCGGGGTTGGTTGGGTTGGGGTTGGTTGGGTTGGGGGTACTTTGTGTTCGCAAGCGCGAATAGGCATTTTATTTTGTTTTCCTTCAGTTTCGAAGGAGATGCTGCGATTTCTGCGTTGAGTTGGATTATGGCGAATCAGCCATGGGTGCTCTTAGGCCAGCGGGAGTTGATGGGAACGGAGATGCCCCGTGCATTCGGGGATGGTTTTGGTAGTGACAAAATTCTTGTTGCGGGGGTTCTTGATTGTGTTTTCGCGCTTTTAGTTTTTTTTTTCCTTTGTATTGCTTTCGATTTTTTTTGTTTGTTTTTTGCTTTTCTCGGCGGGCCCCTGGAATGGCGTAGTTGGTTGTGGGTGCAGTTTGTCGCTGCCGCGCTGCGTGCTACTGGTGCTGGTGGCGGTGTCAATGCTGTTTGGTGGTGGTGGTGGTGTTGTTGTTGCTGCTGCAACTGCTGGCACTTCGTTGTTGTTGTGGCTGCTGCAACCGCTGGTACTGCGTTGTTGTTGTTGCTGCTGCTGCTGCTGCTACTGCTGCTGGTGGTAATGTGGATGCGGATGTAGCTGTTAACGCTATAATAGTGCTATTACTATCGCTGGTGTTTTTTTTTTTGTGCTGGTCACGTCGATGCTGCAAGCAAGTGGTGGTGGAGATGCTTTTTATTTGCTGCTGCCGCTTGCTGATGGCCGAAGTTGACGCTAACGCTCTTGTTGCGCCGGCTGCTGCTATTGATGATGACGACGTCGTTGGTTTTGATATTGATAGGGTTTCCACGCGATTTTGTGTTTGTCTGGAAAAAAATATCCTCCTCGTCAGGCACTGACAGCCATCTACTCGGCGTTTCTACAACGCTCGTCCGTCCCAAGCGAGACTAATACCGCCGGAGGGTAAAAAGACAACAAAAAGGGAAGCAAATCGTTTTATTTCTGTATCTAACCAAACCACCTCTTCCTTCTTCTCATCAGGCGCTGATAGTCGTTTATCTACAGGAGGTTTGCCTCATTAGGGGGCGATAGCCGCCTACCTGCCACTCTGTCCCGAATTATAAGCACATTTTACACATTAATATTCAATCAAAACGGTGCTTATATTTCGGGACAGAGTGGCAGTAGATTTCTTGCGCCTCTACAATACGCTCGACCATCCTGGGCGGAACCCGGCGTTTTCGGTTCCAATTGATTCCAGTCGTCCTCCCCTTTATTCTGCGGTGATATCCATCTACCCGACGGTATCTTGAACATTCAAGAAGTGTCTACAGCGGGACCAAATGTCGTATTTTTTGTTTGTGACGGACCAAATGACCTCATGCCTTTCCTTTGGCGCTGAAGTCCTTCCTTCTGACCTGTACTACTAAAAAATAATATCGTTTCGCCGACGACCGACCGCCCAAGCGAAACCTGAGGTCGTTTTCTGTCTCTTGCTAATTACAGTCGCCTTTTCTCGCTCTGAGACAGTGATTGTCATTCATCCAGGATTTCTACAACTATCGACCGTCCCAAGCGGGTCCAAAGGCGCTCTGTGTAGAAATTGAACGCAATCTGCGCCCCCCCCCCCTTCTCCTCGGGAGTTCATAGCCGCCTGAACAATAGCCTTTCTACGCAGGTCGACCGCTCTACATGCGGCGCCAAGCTCGATTTTATGTCTGAACTGGTTCCAATCACCCCTTCCTCTTTATATCAGGCGCTGATAGGCATCTACCCAGCGTATTGTTGCAATCGCCCGAAACGTTACCGAGATTGTCCTTCCTCTGCCTGAACCACATCCGACCTCCCCCTCCTCCTGCTCTTGAGTCGTCGACAGTGGCCTGAGGAGCGTCAATACACTGTATCCCCTCGCCCCATGAGGCGGTGATACCTGTCAAAACGTTGTAGCGTTTCTACACGGCTAGACCGCTCTAGGCGAGCACCAGTATCCTGATCTGTCTCGACTGGTTCCAATCGTCCGCCCCGCTTCCTTATCGGGCTCTGAAAGCCATCGGTGTACCGCGTCTCTGCCCCGCTCGACCGCCCACAAGCGGGGCCGAGGTCGTTCTCTGTCTGAACTGAACCGGATTGCCCCCGCCTCCTCCTCTGAAGGCGCTGGCTGATAGTCATATAATATGATCAGCGTTAACCCCTTAATTAAGAGCCGGTCCCACGTTTTTTGGGGACAAACTACTTGGAATTAGTGGTGTAGAA
This sequence comes from Saccharina japonica, assembly GCA_008828725.1. Taxonomy (NCBI): domain Eukaryota; class Phaeophyceae; order Laminariales; family Laminariaceae; genus Saccharina; species Saccharina japonica. Next base: position 314,309 of record MEHQ01001723.1, on the reverse strand, counting down.
GTTTTGCAGTCCTGAAATGGTTAACGCGCCGTTTCCCCTCGCCTTCATCAGGCGGTGGTATGTAGCCATCTAAACTACCCGAAAAGAGCGTTGAGTTCGCACAAGGGGTGCGATCGATCGATCGTTTTTCATTTTCAGCACTCGAGTTTTTTCCCAGAACGGAAAACAAAGGTTTCAACTACCGACCGTTTTTTTCCGGAAATATTATCGTCGAGAGCCTTCCGGAAACATAACGTTCTTTCGACTTTGGCACCCTTACCGTTGTTAACCGTTTCAGAACTGCGAAGCTTATCCCACACTAATTACAAGTGTTTTTTATCCCCAAAAACCGTGGGACCGGTTCTTAACCCTTTCAGAACTGAAAACAAATGTCCTACACTAATTCCAAGTAGTTTGTCCCCAATTTCGTGGGACCAGTTCTTGAGGGGTTAATGGGTTAAGATAAAGCGATCGCACGCCTGTGTGAACTCAACGCTCTTTACGGTAAGAGCGTTTTCTCCAACGATCGACCCGTTCCAATAGTAGAACCGAGATCGTTTTCTGCCCCAGTTMWTTATAACCCCCCCCCCCCCCCCGCCTGGAACGGTGCTCCGTCTCGAAAGGGATGCGTGGTCAATGGTCAAATGACTAAGGCAAGCAACAACTGAGTACGCCCCCCCCCCTGCTTCCCTCCTCCTTATCAAACGCTGATACTCGTCTGTCCAGCGTCCTCATCAAGCGCTGACGGCCATCTATCCAGAGTTTTTACAGCGCACATATTGCGCCCCAAGCGGGATGTGAGGATCGTTTCATTTTACTCCGTGACGACCGAAATAAGTTCCACTTTTCATCACCAGGTGCTGATAGACGTATACAATAATAGCAGGATAGTGTTTAGGTGCAGCTCAACCGTCCGGTTACTGCAGGCGGAATGGAGCTCGTTTTATATCTCAACTGGTTCCAATCGCGCCTCCTTACAGATCAGGCGCTGCTAGCCATATATCCACCGTTTCTCTAACGCTCGACCACCCTACGTGGACGCAACCGGGATTGTGTGTTTCCGTTTCAACTAATCTCAATCGCCTACGAGGTGCGTAGTGCTATACATATCAGTACGATATGTACTCACAGTAGTATGCCACCCATGGGACGTCCCATGGGGCGTCCCATGGCAATCCAAGAAAAGTACAGTTGTTCATCGACCGTTGGTGTCTAGTCTTGGGGCCCAGAGGCCAGAGGCCTGCTGAGCAAAGAGGAACGGATCGGCTAGACATTGCTTTCAAATTATTAGAGGGCCGGTACCACTCTATGTACAGCAGTATGGTGTGATACATCACCAGATGGTTGTATTGACAACAGCGACAACAAGCAACAGTAACAGCAGGGGTCAAAAGCAAAAACGTGCGAAGAACTGCTGTGGTGACCGCGTACCGAGAGAGCATGGGACGTCCCATGGCATGACCCATGGGACGTCCAATGAGAATCCAAGAAATATACACTTGTTCATCGACCGTTGGTGTCTAGTCTTGGGGCCCAGAGGCCAGAGGCCTGCTGAACAAAGAGGAACGGATAGGCTGGGCACTTGCTTTCTTATTATTAGAGGGCCGGTACTACGCCCAGTACAGCAGTATGATGTGATACATCACCAGATGGTTGGATTGACAACAGCGACAACAAGCAACAGTAACAGCAGGGGTAAAAAGCGAAAACGTGTGAAGAACTGTGGTGACCGCGTACCAAGAGAGCCCCCTGGAGACTGGAGGAGAGCTGCTGTTTACGCGCCCTGCGGGGACAATAATTGTGGGTGGATCGGGAACACCTGCGCACCTCAAACGAAGCGCTGAGTAGCGCCTCTGGTCTTGAAAAGCGAACCGCCAGCCCTAATAGCACTGCAAGCGCTACGCTCTACACGCCTTCGGCCTCCCCTGGGCCGGACGCGCGCGTGCGTAACGGATAAAGCGGAGGATCAGCAGGAGATTTTTGTAGATTTTTGGGATCTTCTGAGGCAACTGTGTCCCCTCTAAAGTAAAGCTTAACATGATAATGGAACTCCTTCCGGACCGTATTCTTGTCTTTGTTACCACAAGCAACAAGCTTAGGAACGGACTGCAGTTGCTGCTGGAGTGATCGGACAGGAGGGGAGCAAAGGCGCGGAACCGCTGCTCATTTTCAGCCGCATACAGGTGAGCTGCTCCGTTGATGCAGTGGGTCTGAGTTGATTGATAGCAGCGTGTGTCATGTCAAGTCATGATTGGGTTTTGCTTATACCAGGTTTAGAATGGTCAAACAGCGTGAAACGAACATGGGATTGATTGATGCTGCGGCTGCTGATGCTGACGCTGCTGCTGCTTGTGGTGGTAGTGGTGGTGGTGGTGGTGGTAGTGGTGGTGGTGGTGGTGGTGGTGGTGCCGATGGTAACGATAATGGCGATGATCGTTCTCTTCTGTGAGAGTAGAATTATACGTTTTGCGGTACGTACTATTAATAATAGTAGAACATGTAATCTAGCGGTCCCAACTCACAACAAACCAGGCTCAGGCCGTGTCTTAACTCCACTCGATAGCTTGGAATGGCTGGAACGGAACGAGACTATTCGCGTTCGTTCGTTCCATTCCGTGCTGTTTTTGCGGTTTGTGTCCGATCGAATTTTTAGGCACCCGATCCCGGAACAGGCCGCAACAGAAAGTAACCCATGAAATTTGCCTCGGGACTGTGCAGCTGGACTCTACAGCAGGACAGGGGTACCGTCACGTAGGCAGCGAGTGCTCCTGGTACAGAGGATAGCTTCACACGCAAATAGAGCGTCTGGCATGCCTCAGACCAAGCGGTGCTAGCCGTCCAAGTGGCACCCTCGGGACAAATCTAGAAGTTATGATATCGCCGTCGCGGCTCGACGAGGTATCTTGGTGCTTCTGTGAACATCGGTCCAGCGTTTTTGCTATTAATAGATATCTATCGCCACAGTCTCGTTCGCCACCCAATTTTTTCCCTCGTGAGCCTCCTATACAGGCCATGGCCGTATCGCGTGGCTCCTACCGCAGGCGAGACCTGTGGCGTCTGCACGTGCTCCAACGCGTGCTCCCATGTCATCTCATTTTGCCTCATGCCCTAGTGAACATCCCAGCAAATATCGCAACCAGTTGCAACACTTCCAGCACCAATCAACTGCCGTAAATCTCGTTCCAAGTGGGCCGTTCGGTTCTGCTGAACAAGGATTACTGTTTTGACACATACGCTTCCTCTTTACACATTTACGGACAGCTTGGAACGCTTGGAATCTGTTCGGTGTTTTTATTTCTCAATATCCAATCAGCACCACTTTTTCAGGCAAATAATTTTACGTTCGTTCCGTTCCAATGCCCGCGAAGTGAAGTTAAGACACGCCCTCACAGAATGTACGACGAGTATTCGAGTACGACGAACAGCAGTGCTCGTAGAGCAGGCAGTACTCGTACTGCTGCACTAAAAACTCGCAAATACACAAATGCAAGCAACACGAGCCCAACGGTGAAATAATACATGACATAATACCGGCGGTAGTATTTGTAATGCACTGCCAGTATCGTGCAGATATACTGGCTGTAAACCAAGTGTAAACCGATACATTTATGCGTAAGTACAGACTCTCCTACCAGCAGGTTATAAGAGGGCTAATCATCTGAGAAAACCGGAAAATTCCAAGAAAAAAAATTGTGGTCGTTTTTTTCTAGTGGCGACGAAAAAATAATGAAAAGAGCTGACAACAAGAACTGTCCTGTATTTTCAGCTGTAAAAGGGGCCAGGAGCCGCGGCATTCAAGCAAACACGCACCTGGCCGCCACGGCACCTACACTGGGGCGCCTTTGTCGCAACTCCCGTATCGAGTGATCCCTCGTGGTCAGAGCACGGTGGTGGTCAGAGGGACCACGTGAGAGGCTGCAGTTGGTCGTGGGGTGCCTTGTCGAGGGAGAACGGGCGGGTGTTCGAAGTCGTTCCTTGGTCTACTCTTTTGAGAATTTTGTTGTTCGTACATCTATAATTTGGCGAATCTGGACGGACGGTAGCCCCACCTCCGGAGGGCCAGACCATTTGCCTCCCCAATCGCTCTCCTCGAACCCTCTAGTAAAGCACAGTAGCCACGCCAAACATCACGTGCATCCCTCCTCCCTGAGCCGAGCACGAGTTTCGCCTACAAGCAGCAGCAGAATCTGCATAAGTTTCCCACCCTGGTCCACGAAACGATATTGATTGGTGATCTTTTCGTACGAAAACTCGTCATTTGTTCATGTGCTTTAAAATTACAGCAGTACACGCACCGAACGAGTACGAGAAAATGGACCCCTCAAGCGATGCAAGTATCGAAATTGGAAACGGTGAACGATACGATGACCCCGTGGGTCGTGGGGTACCTGTCAACCCTAGTTTCGTTGGGCTGAGATGCTGGCTCGAGCCCCGTTAATTACGTTTGAGGGCGTAGCTGAGACGAGCGATTTGCAGATTTGCAGCAGCTCGGAGACACAAGCCTCGTTGCCAGATCCAACCACCGTGCTTTGACCACGAGGGATCACTCGAGACGGGAGTTGCGACAAAGGCGCCCCAGTGTAGGTGCCGCGGCGGCCAGGTGCGTGTTTGCTTGAAAGCCGCGGCTCCCGGCCCCTTTTGCAGCCGAAAATACTAGGGCTGGGCACTGACACAGTATGTACTGGCAGTAGTAATCTACTGATTGACCCGGCCAGTATATTCGCCGGTAGGTGGTTTCTCATGTGCGTCCAAGAAACACGCGATATTATAGTACCGAAACCCACCAAATGCGTTTCGGAAGGTGGGAGGAGAAAGGAGAGGCAATATACTGCTGGAATCCAGTACACTAATAGCTTTTGACGACAGTATACATCGCTACTGACTGAGTCAGCCAGTGCCCAACCCTGGAAAATACGTTCTTGATTGCCGGCTCTTTTCATTATTTTGTTGTTGCCACTGGAAAAAAAAGAACCACATTTTTTTTTCTTGGAATTTTCCGGTTTTCTCTAATGATCATCCCTGTGTATACCACCGCTGCCTGATCACATCATATATACCACATCCCCATAAACTTGAACTTGAACAACACTGAGATAGTCCGACCCTCAGCTGCCTCGCTCGGTATGTTCTCCCACCTCACCCCCCTTCTCACCCCGTAATTGCCGACGAAAATATGATTTGTTTACGAATCTCAAAATATATGTACCAGGTAAGGTAACACACATATTGCGGCTTTTGAGGTGGTCCGCTTATTTTTTTCACGTTACCCAAAGCGCGCGGCAAAGCCGCGCTCGGGTGGAAGGCTTTGGCTGGGTTCGGGTTGGGTTGGGTCAACGCCCTCTCATGATTTACACACCCAAAAACACCAAAAACACAAAAATCACCGCAAAACAAAACGTTAACAAGCGGCGCCTTGCGCGCACGCGCACGGCGCTTTTCTTGCACCTGTGAAACACTGGGGAGGGTTTCTGCCAAAACGTACTCTCCCAGCAAAGAACATGACAGGATTCAAGTCAGTCGGTACCAAGCATCGATGCTTGGTACACGATCGTCACAACGGTCAGTCAGTCAGTGACGAGTTTCGGTGCCTGGTATGCTGCCGGTATTTGCCAGTATTTGCCACTATCTCGCCAGTTTCCGGCCGGTTCCTCAGAACACACCGTGGTTTCCTTAGCCTCCACCTCAGTACCCTCAGTGTACGCCTCAACAGGGTTAGAGCTACTGCAGGTTGTGAAATAATGCGCTGGCGCCCTTTTTCGGCCATAATTCCGCTCAGCGCACCATATAAACAAAACGGGCATGTAAAGCACAACCCACATCGGTTTTGAAGCACAACACGTTTTTTCGCCATAGTCGATAATACGTTGCGCGCCTACATTAGTTTCGCCCAAGGAAAAACAAAAAATGCGCCTGTTTTCGGATCGTTTTCGCCGTAGAGGCACATAGTTTGGGTGTATTGTTTGTCACTTTTTCGACGATTCCATTACGAATTTGCTTGTAACAGATAATTCTTCGACTTCGGGATGAAGAAAAAGTGCGGGATCACTTTCTGACGAAATCAAGAAATAATTTGGTTCTGAATTTTGACTTTGAAATTGAAACAGCCCGATAACGGAGTCAAAATCTAAAATCGGCAGTCACGAGACTGGCGAACAGAAGCGCGGTTGAGCCTCTCCGTAGGGTCAAGCGCGTTGTACCGACGCTTAGCGCAGGCGTGTGTCGCATCTATGGTGTCGCACAATAGTTTTGTGGGTCGGTATGTGAGAGAATTGCATATATTTTCTCGAGAACCACGCTACGAGTACGTACGAGTACGAAATCATGTGTTTTTGCATGCATGTTTTCTTTTTGTTCGTCATGAGGCATCATAAAAATCCTTGATGCGCCACGAGTGTGAGCGTATATGTCATCCTCCTGCCTCCAAGCCTACGCTCGTCACTGTCAATATGGCTACCGCTGCTGCTGTAGAGAAAGGGCTCTACGTCTAGACGAGTGTCTTGCCGTGCTGTGTGTGCTGCTGTGCTGTGTGTGCTGCTGTCTGTGCTGTTTGTTGTTGTATAGAAAAGGATAAAATCATAACCCTGAAACTTTATTCCTGGGCGCGGAGGCCGGGCGCGGAAGGAAAATTCACGTGCTCTACGGCGCATGAACTCGCGTCGTCTCTCGGGATGTCTGCTTTAGTACTCCCACCACAACCAAACGGGATAGCTGGTGTATCTATGCTGTGTTGGAAATTAGAGCTAGGCTCGCGTGGAGGCAAAAGCAAACAAGAAGGCACAGCGCTGTGTGCTAAAACTATCTTCCACCCCAGATTCACGACAAAGGGTTGGAGAAATTCTTCACAACAATGGAACAGTTTGTCTAGGTTTTAAAAAATCTGTATCTTACTCCCAACCGCAATTTTGCACTGCTCTGGGTGTATAACATATCTGCATCGCCCGTACTCTCTTCAAGTTCAAATTTATTCGACGGCTCGCCTTCTGGTCAGTTGTGTAAATATAAAACACATCGGCAGCAACCACAGCACGATTTACATTTCAACCCACAGCGCTGCGCTTCGGAATTAGGTTGTCTTATGATAGCTTCTTGATAGCAAGTAGAAGCCTAGACTATGAGGGCTTCCTTTCTTTTCGGCAAAATAAAAGGAGCTAGCAGGGCATACGTAAAGGATTAACGCGGGTACGCAGCTCCACCCGCGCCCCTGTCTACTCCTGTTGCTCCTGAAGACTTTGGACGTGAAAAACCTAGTTTGGATGAGCAGGAAACAGCAGCCAGACCTGAATGCTGTACGAGTACATGCGTGTCTACAGCAGTAGTGCCACTACTCTATTCAGCTCGTGTTGTTTCAAACACGACACGGTAGTTCCAGCCCACGGCATGTCCTTGCATCCAGGTGCTAGGCGTGTGCGAGGCGCAGTCCTTGGCTAGCTATATATTTATTGCTGCGTACCACCTACCAGGTACCTGGTATCTCACAGCATACTACAGACAACACAGAGATACTCGTAGAATAGAGACAGGATACTGCTACGTATATGTTGATACCAACAAGGAGATCGACGAGAGCAGAGATGCGATGGGATAGATAAGGTGTGGTTATGTGCCCAGAAGGGTCGCCACCACAGCCAGAGAGATACAGTAGATGCTTCCACCTGGCGTGGGTCACGCGTGTATCCCCCTTTGGATAGACCTATAGGCCCACACACGACCTCGCCGGGTGAGGTATCTCAAAGCATCAGCAAACAAACACAGAGAGAGTAGGTAACTCGGCGCGTATGGATCTTTATGTGCTATTACACGAGTATGAGGTTGGTTGCAGCAGTATTCTGGGAGCACACAGCGAAGAACCGAAGAAGCCTGTCGACCTCCGAACTGCGCATAGAAACACCCCAAGATGTGATAAATATATGCCGAGTGTTTACGCCTAGCGTCGACCACGCGCGCGTCCGGCTAGAGGTTCCCAAGCGCATTCGTTCGTAGTCACCACCAATGCGTTGTCGGGTTGAGGTGTTCGATTTGAAGCTGGTCTGAATTTCACAGAGAGAACTAAAAATCAAATTATTTCTTGATTTCGCCAGAATGTGATCCCGCACATATTCTTTATCCCGAAGTCGAAGAATTATCTGTTTTGTGGCTTTCTCTTTTTTGGGAACCACGTTCAAACTTAAATTACGTTTTTTCTCGTTCCGAGAATGAAAAGGCCTGAAAAATCTCACATTTATAGAGGAAATGGCGGTTTCAATGATTATATTTGAGGAAAAGCACTTAAATGAGTGACCCCCGTGATAACAATGCCTCGTGAATACACGTATTACGGAGGGCACAGAGCATACAGACGCGCATTTCAAGTAAATGTAAGCATAATTATCCATTTTTTTTGCCAATGGCGGCCCTCCGGGGGCCCTCCGGGGGGGCGCACCTCGCCTGCGACTCATGGTGCGGCCGCCGCACCACGGCCCAGCCCTCTAATTATAACCCTGCACCCCTCGGCACCTCAAAGTACTTTACCCCCGAAGCGATCGGTGTATATAGGCCCCAGTACCTCACATTACTCGTACGGTATTAAATACTGACTGTAAATCCGAGTACACAACAGAGAACACACCCCAGTACCTACTGTGTTAACACACAGTACAACTTACCTCTACTATGCCCTAGGTAGTCAGCCCACCGGCACGGCTACGATATACTAACCTACAATTTGCACATATATACTACTGGCCAGAACTACCTTGGCACCTGGCATGAATCATTACCTGGTACCTGGTATGGAGTACCTGGTGTATAATTACGAGCGGGTGCGACTCTCCTAGTTTATTAGGAGCCAAAAAAGAAGAGCCCTTTTCGTTGAACGACGGGCCGACCGACCGACGAACAGACCGGGATCCACCAAGGCGCACAAGTCGACGACAGTTACACAAGTCGACGACAGTTACACAAGTCGATGACAGTTACACAAGTCGACGACAGTTACACAAGTCGACGACAGTTATACATATCTTGCTGCTCGGGTGGGTTCCTATTTACGGAGGACCATAGTAAACAGGACCAAATATTGTTACTAAAAAATAGCGAAATATATAGGTTTTTGTGTGTACGGTAGGCCCCCTTTACTACATTAGCCCACCCTGTAATAGAGACAACCGACCGAGATCCGCGAACGCACACAAGTTGCCGGCAGCTGCAAATATATTACCGGTTGAGTTCCTGGCGACAGCTGTAGAACAGTTTTATGTCCGCTCTGTTGCTGCTTGTACGTATGTATCATATTGGCACGGCAGCAGTAGCGCACCGTCTTCGGACCCAGGTATCATATACCATATGTCATATCACACAAATACCAAATATATGAAGAGCACAGCAGCTCACCGACGGTACAATCTGCGATATCGTGCTACGCTACGGTAGAGGTCAACCCTTTTTTTTTTTTCTCTTGGGGCTGCTTGCTGAACTGAGGAGCGGTACACGAATAGTGAGCCAAAAACTGTTTTGGGGGGAAAATATAAGTGTTACGTACATTTTTTTTTTTTTTCCCATCCCATTTATTATCTTCGCACTTCCGTCTTTCTCCCTCCCTAGTCGTAACTCAGATCCGGGGTCACAAAGTAGGCTCCTCTCCCTCCTCCCCCACTACGGTTTTTGCCTTGGTTTTTATCGCGCAGAGGGTTCAGCTTTCCCAACGCTCGTCGATTTTCATCGAATTTTGCTAACTCACACTCTCGCGCTTTCCGCTAGTCAAGATATTTTTTGTAAGAAAAAGTCCCTACGAGCATGCACTCGGCGGGGCTCGAACTCGCGACCTTGACGCTGACAGGCTTCGTGGTTACCTGCTAGCCCACCGGGGCGACCGGTGTCATATATACCTGATGGACAGCCCCATGGCCTAAGCAGACAATTGAAAAACAGTGCAACACAAAAAATGAAAAGTCCGACGATTTTTGGGTTGAGGAGGAGCCCGATCATCATTCAGAAAATATTTCCGTCAAAAAAAGGTACAGCAGTACCTCTATCTATCGTAGCACGCGTCACACGCCAGTCACAGGCGCACTGTTTTTTTTTTTGCCAATGCACTTACTAGCCAAACGTCGTCACAGGTGTATTGAGAACGTAAGGGATGCTGTCAGAACTGCATGCAGTACCTCGCCAGTACCTCGCCAGCATCAACCGGTACCTCAGAGAACACGTCAGCCTACTGCAGAGTACGCTGTGTCCAAAGTATCGGGCACGCCCCAGGACTTCACAGTAGTCTTACGTACTCGTAGTATAACGGGGGGGGGCATAGTAAATAGGACCAAATGTTAGTAAAAATAGGTAATTCCCCTTCGGGGGTCAGGTCGGGTCGACATGCTCAAGTCTCCGGAGTCGTAAGCAGCAAGGGCTGATACTTCCGAGGGGGCATGGAGTGAATTGACACACGACACGAAGTGAGACGTGGAAGTGTGGAGGGCGTAAGCTTTATTTTTACCCATCCGCCGGAGGATAAAACAAAAAAAAAAGAAGTAAATATTTAGGTTTTTGTGTGTACCATAGGTTCTACTTACTACATTAGCCCACCCCGGAATAGGATGTTCCCAGAGCAGTGAGCACGCCTCGGTGCCCGACAGCAGTAGGGCCATGCTCAAAGCTCTCGAGGTACCACTGAACTACTGCTGTGACGACGACCCAAACCCTCTTGCTAGTGCGTGAACATCTTACACATCAACCAATCCGGTAGAGCTTGCCACTGGTTCGAGGCTATGAGGAAAATGGTTGAGGTGCACTGTGTACGAAACGATGGTTGGTTTCTGTATGATAGGCTTAGTCTTAGGGTTAGTTTCTGCTCGTCTCGTACACAGGTTGTTCCAGCCATTATCCCGGATGAGGGGTAAGCATTCCTCACTTTCGTCGCTTTTACAGTCGGTACGAGCCCCTTTTAATGGGGGACACCGGTGCGTTAGAGATTATAGGGAAATGTTGAGGCGCGCTGTGTACAAGGCGAAAAGGAAGAACGCTGACCGATGATTTTGGCTTCAGGGTTCGGGTTGGAGTTCGGTTTAGTTTCTATTCGTCTCGTAGTACACAGGGTATGCCAAATGAGGGGTAAGCATCCCTCACTTTCGTCGCTTTTACAGTCGGCACGAGCCCCTTTCAATGGGGGACCTCAGTGTGTTCAAGATTGGAGGAAAATGTTGAGGCGCGCTGTGTACGAGGCAAAAGAAATAACGCTAACGGATGATTTTGGCCTTAGGGTTCGGGTTGGAGTTCGGGTTGGTTTCTAGTCGTCTCGTAGTACACAGGGCATGCCAACCATTCTCTCGCATATGTGACACGCACCCCTCAAAAACAATCAACTAACGAAATCACCCACCACGATGTTTCCATCATTTTAATCTTCCTTGCTTCCTTGCTTCCTTCCTTCCTTCCTTCCTCGAAGCAATACTTTCTGGGGGTTCGGTGACCATGCTGGCGACTTCTTCCTCTCCCGCCTCGCTCCTGCTGCGGAGATGTCGCTTTTCGGCAGTGCAGGCGGTCGGTCGTCGATTTTTCTCCGTCGGTGAGCTATTGCTATTAATAGTAGGGCTGGGCACTGGTACAGAAGTCGTATGCCCTGGCAGTAGTAATCTACTGGCTACAGTGATATCTCCGTATGAATGCTTCGCGTAAGTTATATCTCCCGTACGTATACACGCCGTGCTATTGATAGACAATCTCGTGGTTCTCACCTAGTTTTTGTTTGTCTGCAGCACGTATCACGTGCAGCTATCATCCGATGAATGTAAGTATGCCTTGTTTACGGCGTCCCCGGTGGGATTACAGGTGAATATCGTCGCTGTTGGAGTCAAAGTCGAGAGTTCGAGCCCCCCCGAGTGCATGCTCGTAGGGACTTTTTTCCAGCAAAAACTATCTTGACTAGCGGAAAGCGAGAGAGCGTGAGTTAGCAAAATTCGATGCAAATCGACGAGCGTTGGGAATGCCGAACCCTCTGCGCGATGAAAAGCAAGGCACGAACCGCAGTGGGGAGGAGGGAGAAGAGCCTGCTTTGTGACCCCGGATCTGAGTTACGACTATGGAGGGAGAGGGACAGAAGTGCGAAGACAATGAATGGGATGAAAAACAAAAAACAAGAACAAAAACAAATCGACCCACGCCTCGCTCCTTCCCCTCTCCCCCGCTCTTCATTGTTGGAAACCCTTTGGATGTTTCTGTTTCTGTGTGTGTGTTTTTTCAGAAGGAGGGGGAGATCAACGTCCCGAGATCGCCCGGGATCCCCGCTGGCTCTCGATTCGGGAGGTACTCCGGCAGTGCGACACGCCCAGCCTCTGCGACGCTGACAAGAGTTTGAGCAGCAAGGTCCTCGACTACGCCATCCGCCCCAGGCATGTTTTTTTTTCTTTTTTGGTCATCTGTCGGGTTGTCGTACACACCGACCCTACACTTTCTCACGGCGGGGGGCATAGCATATCATAGCCCATGGAGTAAAAAAAACAGGGCACCCCCCCCCCCCCCCCCCACCCCCCCTAGGTTTCGCTTGATTGGTTTCGTTAAACTCGTTTTTTTCATGTTTTTGTTGGTTCGGTTGCCTGGTTTGCTTAATTGATATGGTTTGAGTTTTTTTTTTTTAAATCTTATTTTGGTTTGGCTTGGCTTGAGTGTGTGGGATTCGATTCAATCTCGTCAGCTTGTTTAATACCAATAGTTTGTTGTTAAATTTGCTGGGTTGGTCGGTTGGTCGGGCAGTTGATAGGTCTGTTGTCTGTTCGTTCGTTCCTTCGTTGGAAAGTTGGATTTTTGATAGGTTTGTTTCGCTCTTTGTTTGTTTGCCTATTTGTCGTGTGCTCTTTTGTCCGTTAGTTAATGTATTGCTTTTTTCTCGTTTGTTTGGTTTCTTTTTGTGTTTTGTTCGCGTTCTGTGTTTGGTTCCCCATGACTATTACCTCCTAGCTGATTTTCCTGTTCGTTATGTATCTACTGATCTGCCTATTACTAGCGGTCTGTCCCACGATTGCCTTGCTTCCTGTCGACTGTCGTATTAATAGACCGTAACGCTTACACCACCACCAATGCTTCAAACCGCTTGCCGCGATTTTTTGTTTTTTATCGCGTCCGGTACTGCTCCAGGCACATGCGAAGCAAAGGCATCGCCCTCGTGGGTCTGGCGAGGACCGTGAGAACCGTGGGGGAGGAGGGAGAGCACCCGGACTTCAGGAATCTCGTCGAGGCAAGCGAGGTCGCGCTCGTTTGTCTCTGTCGCGACTAGATTAACTCCATTCGTATTTAGGTTGTTGGTTCTAGTTTGTTGCGGGAGGTGGTGGTGGTGGTGGTGGTGGTGGTGGTGGGGTGTACTCATAGCGTGTATGGCCGTAGGCGTATGGGTATAGACCCTCGCATCCTTACAATGCCGGGACGGAGCACGTTGGGATTGCACCGACCAGGTAAGACATTGCTTGCACCAAGCGCGAAGCGCCGTGAAGTGTTGGGCGAGTCGCGTAAAGGTTGAGCGGCATCCTATCGAGGCTCGCTTGTGAGGCGTGGTGGTGGGGGGGTTGATGGTGGTGGTGGTGGTTGCGGTGGTAGTGATGATGGTGGTGGTGGTGGTTGTAGTGTTTGGGGCGGTGTTTTCGGGGTCGTGGCGGTGTCTGGTGGCGATGTTGTTGGTGTTGGAGTTGATATTGTTGTTATATATGAAGTTATTGCTGTTGTTGTTGCTGCTGCTGCTGCTGCTACTACGTATTGCTACGCGGCGCAGGCGTTCCAGCAGGTGAAGGCGTTGCTGCAGTTGCTGCTATGAACTGCTTTTGTCTCTGTTGCTGTACACTACCGGCCCTCTCACAAGAAAGTGCCCCACAAGAAACTCAGCCTAAACATTACAGGGGAGATAAAAAAAGTCGACAGCTATTATACTGAAGTTAGCCTGGGACACACCCCTTTCTCAAATAAGAAATTCAACCTAAGCCCGAGTTCTGGTTTCTTATGAGCGGGCCGGTACTGTATACAGCAGTTGCAGTCGCCGTTGCGGTTGTTGTTACTGTTGTCGCCACTGTCATTGCTGACATCGGGTTACATCTCTGCCGTTGCTCTGGTGGTCGCCTGGCTGTTCTCGGCAGTCCCTGATGGAGAGCAGCCCCGGGGAGGTTCTGGTCGTCGACTGCGCGGGGAGTAAGGTGAGAAAACTTGGAATCTGACGTTCGTGGGTATATTCGGCACCTTGCTCGGAGACCCACTCGGGTACCCAACACCACCAATACCACCAACACCAATACCACCGACACACCCCCCCTCCCCCGTTTTCTCTACGGCCATGCATTATATCGAGTACACCCCCCCCCCCCCCCCCGTCTCTACGTCACGCGCATCGCCTCCCCTCCCTTGCTCCCCCCTCCGGGGCAGATCGCTGTCGCGGGCGAGCTTTTTTCGGCCGAGGCAAAGCGGCGCAGCCTGGCGGGGATGCTCATCGAGGGCTCCTGCAGGGATACGGAGACTATCGCCAGGGTAAGGGAGGCGTGGTGTCTGTCGTGACGTTGGTGTTGGTGTTGGTGTTGCTTTCGTTGGTGCTGGTGATGGTAGTTTTCGTGGGGGTGGTGGGGTAATAGTGGTGATGGCGGTGATGTGGTGTTGGTAGTGGTGGTGGTGGTGGTAGTGGTGTTGGTTCTGGTGGCGGTGGCGTTGCTGTCGTTGGTGTGGGTGATAATGGCTTTTGTGGGGTTGGTGGTGTTGGTGTTGGTCATAGGGATGTTCGCTGTGATGGTGGCGGTAGTGGGGGTGGCAGTGGCCGCGGTGGCGTCTGCTGTATTGTTTCTGGTGGTAGCGTTTGGGTTGTTTTTGTTGTTGTTTTGTTGATGTCGTTATTTTTGTTGTCGGTGGTGGTACTTTCTGGTGCTGGTCCGTAGGTGGTACATTTGCGGTGGTAGCGGTGGCAGTTTTTGTACTCGTTTCAGCGTTCAGGCCCCTCTAACAAACACGGACCCATTGTTTCGTCTCAGGTGTACACAGTACCGGACGCTTGATAAGAAACTTAAAACACTAACCCAATCTGTTTTGCTTGGGGGAAAACGGTGCGTTCTACGCTAAATTCAGTAAAAAGGCTTTCACGAATGTTGTTTTTCTTTCCCCTTTTTTCTGTGAATCTCAGATAGGCTTTTCCAGTTGGTGCTTGTTCTTCATAGTATCTACGTAGGCGTCCTGTACGGTCTTCGCGGCCAGCGGCGCACGGCGGCAATGACTCGCACGATCTAGGGCAAAATTCCAGGGGTGGATCTGTGTTATACACCTATCAATATCCTGCCCCCAACATATACCATAACGGCAGGTTAGGATACAGATGACCTACTGTAGATCGCGATCTTGATCCGAGATGTGAAACGGTTTTGTAACGGCAGGTTGGGATCTACCATTACGGGGGACCATAGTAAACACTAGTAAATAGGACCAAATTTTGTTCGTAAAAAATAGTTGAATATATAGGTTTTGATGTGTACCGTAGGTCCTATTTACTATGGTCCCCCGTAACACTGTAGTACGAAGTAGATGGTCTAGATCATGGCCTGTCCAACATATCAAACCGTTTCCTACAGCAAGCAGGCCATGGGGATGTTTATCGGAGGGTTTGCCCGCACCATGTTTTTTTTCATCCGGGCCGGTTTCACTGCAATGAAATCGAGCTACGCACAGGAGCTCCTCGTTATACTTCGGTGTGTACTCGAGGAACCCGAGACTGTTTTGCTGCCTCACTTTGCCGTGGCGTGGGCGGTGTGGATGATGAACCTCATCAACTCCGTTTCCCTGTCCCTCCCACCCCCCCTTCTGGTGATCGTGCTCGTTTTCACGAGAATCATTTTGTGCTCGTGCACGGTGTACCAATGGTCGCTGTTTTGACCGCCCCGTTCCACCTCGTCCCGCCCCGTCTCATTTTGTCCGTTGCCGTCCCGTCCCTTTCCATCCCGTCCCTTTCCGTCCCGTCCCTTTCCGTCCCGTCCCTTTCCGTCCCGTCCCTTTCCGTCCCGTCCCTTTCTGTCCCGTTCCGTCTTGTCTCGCCTCGTCCCGCCCCGTCCCACCCTGCCCGGCCCTTTTCCGTCCGTCCCGTCTCGTCTCGTCCGGTCTTGTCCCATCCTGCTCCATCTCGCCCCGTTTCGTCCCGTCCCGTGCCCCCGCCCCACCCGGTTTTGATCTTGCGCGAGGCAGCTACGCTTTCCCGTGTACTGCCGGTACGTCAACCCCATGGCGGGCAGGTGCAACATCCTCGACCGTGAGCTTATGCAGGTGAGGAAAGGAGGCAAGGCGGTAATTTGAGGTGGGGATAAGTAGTACTGGTGTGTAATATACCGGTATATATACTGCATGAGGATATATAAAACCCGTAAGTACGCGCGATGGGAGTATCCCACTCAGCTAGCAAAGATGAGTTTCGACGAAATCCTCGGTCGCACAGTTGTCGTTGTTGTTTTCTTTCAATATATATATACTCAGGTACCAGGTTGGTAACATGTTTATGTTTGATACTGCTGTACACGTTACGTGAAGTGGAGTGAAGCGTGCTCTACCTACCGCGAGGTTTTGTCGGCAGAATAAGTGAGCAAGTGACAAGTGATACTTTGGCAGTAATGCTGGTAGGTTATACGCGGCACCGGATTTTGAAATCTGTGACATGGGACAGTCAGCCTCCGAGCGCAATATTTTCTGCGCACGGAGACTAAAGAGCCCTCATCCCGTCCAAGGGGTGTTCCCGCTCTGTTTTTTTTTTCTCAATTTTTTTTATCTCTGTTTGTCTTGACCCCCTGTTTCATTTCCTGGCCTACCAAAGAGTGTACAACCATTTACATCACCCGGGGGTCCTCTCGAAAGCAATTATCGGCACCAACGATCATGCAGAACAACACTGGAAGAAGGGACTTCCGATCCTCTCTGTTTTGTATATTGGTGCCATCCTTTACTTTCCCCCCCCTCCATTACTCTACTACCACCTCTTGCCGTGCAATAATGCCCAAGCCCTCTCCCCCCGTAATAGCAACAACGCCTGCCTGGTCGGTGAAAACCTGACATGCTCCGTCCCGCCATTGTAAGGATGCGAGGGTCCATGGTCGTACGAGTACGGCCATGCATGAAAATGAAGTACCCCCCCCCCCCGTAAACGCTTGCCAATTTTGCTCTCGTTTTTGTTTTTTTCTGTGCGTTTTGTTTCTTTCCCTTTCTGTTTTTAGGTGCCGGTGGTCATCGGAGGCGTAACTATTCACCCCGGTGACGTCATCATGGGGGACGACGATGGAGTGGTCGTTCTCGGGAGCGACTTGGACAAGATTCAGGTGAGAGGGCGGATACCTGGTTCCATGATCTGTATGATTTATATGATTTTCATGGTTTTGCATGATTTGTATGGTTTTGTATTTTTTTGTATTAGTTGTATTAGTTGTATGACTCGTATGATTTGTATTATTCGTATAGTTTGCGTGAGGTGTATGATTTGTACCAGGTATGGTTTAAGTGATTTAAGTGATTACTATGATTTATGCCTGGTATGATTTATATGATACGATGTCTATGGTTGGTATATTTTGTGGTGGTTTGTATCTTTCGTATCATGTGTAGGGTTTGCATGGTTTGTATGATCAGCATGGTTTGTATGCTTCGTTTGGCGCTGTTTTCGCTGTAGCACTCCGACCCGAAATACAAGGGCAGCTTGAATATTCATATTTAACCCCAAAGATCCCTATGATTTGTGTGATTTGCATGGGTTGTCTGGTTCGTATAATGTTTTATGGCGTTGTTTGCGCTGTAGCACTCTGCCCCGATATATAAGGACAGCTTTGATATCCATACTGAATCCAAAGGGTCTTCATATTTTTCGCGACATAATGGTGTGCTTCAGCTTCTGCGTCGTTGTTGCTGAAGACACCGTGTGCTGTATATGGTATGCATGTACTGTATAGCTGGTACCTTGAATGCGCTGTGCGTTACTGTATGCCGCTATTTGTTGCTGTTGATGCTGCACAGTGGTGCCATACCAGTTATGTTTCCGTAGGTGTTGTCCTTCCTGCATGGGCTGTTGCTGTTGTTGTTATCGCGTTGATACATTACCAAAATTTAGTCCGTGGTCCCGAGAGAGCCCTCGGATAGTCAGGAGAATCCAGGAAAACGTTAGATAAACCAGCACTTCTCACAACTGCGAAAAATAACCAAATCCTACACCTTAGACAGGAAACATGACACCTCTTCTAAACTGTTTGTGTTTGAGTATATGTGCTTCTACGCGTCAAACCGCACATTTACCGCATGTTAGCTCTTCCAAACTATTTGTTTTTGAGTATATATGTGCTTCTACGAGTCAAACCGCACAACTAAAACGTGTTCATGTTTAATTATTTATTTTCAGGTGCGGGGGTGCAATCTGGGCAAAACAATAAAATAATTAGATCGCAATTCCAATTTTATTATTTCGTACCAGAAATAGAGTTAATTAATTATTTTCGGAGTTCGGGCACACGATATCGAAGTCAAACCAGCGTACGGACGTACCAGATTTGTTGCTGTGTGTGTGGAATGTGCCGTATGAAGTACAGCAGTACTGTTTTGCATTCCAGCTTCTGTACGTGCTGTATGTTGTGAACCTTTCTGTGTGGCATGTACTACGTTTGCTGTACGTGATGTGTGTCCCGTATGTATTGCATGCGCTTTATGTGTTGCACGGAAGTGTGTATTCATTTTGCTGTATGGGCGGTACGGCGGTATGTACCTGTGTACTCGTAGGGCTGCTTTGTACAAGGTATCCCTGCTCTGTAAAAACTAACTCGTACCCGCGGTAACTCTTTCCTGTAGAGAGCAGCCGCCCTATATATATACTGTGAAACCAACTATCAGAGAGTACCCAACTAGGTCAATCATATCTCAAAAGCAGCGCGTATGTACCGGGGGGTAGGGGACATTTACTCGGTTGGCAAATTTGGCAAATTTCGGTATGTGCGCCGTTGTGTATGTTGCATGCGCAGGAAACCGCCATAACGGCGTCGGAGATCCTTCGCAACGAGCGCGCAGTGCTGACCGAGGTGCTCGACAACAACCGATGTCTGCTGGAGTTCATGAACCTCATGGACAGCCATAAGGGTGTCGAGCCATCATGATGGTGTGCTACTTCTCAGCTAACGAGCGCCGCCTGCGACGGGGGTTTCGCGGTAGAAGACAGGGATCGGGACGCTGCGGGAGGGAACCAGTAGCGGGCGGGAGGGGGTGTCCTCGTGTTGTGCATGGTCGTGGCCGTAATGACCATAGACCCCTTTGCGCCCCTGCAATACCGGGGACGGAGCGCGTTGGGATTTCACCAACCAGGCGGACATTTCTCGCACCATGGTCGAAGCGCCATGAAATGTTGGGCAAGTCGCGTGTAGGTCGAGCTGCATCCTACTGAGAACCGCTTGTGAGGCGAGCTTGCATTATGTGGACGACATCCTCCAATGAATGTGTGTGTGTGTGTTTTTTTTTTTTTGTGGTGGCGCCACTCCCCGAGACCGCAATGGATATACGATGTATCTGCCTCGTGGGTGTCTTACCATATACACACTACGTGTTGCGATCATCCCCCTCGTGCGGAGTTAAGGTTCTCCGCCCCGCATACATGATCTAACTCGACCGCCAGCCGTGGTGACCGCCAAAAAGAATGAAAAAACGATACCCTGGTCGTCTAGCTCACGTAGTGAGACTCGGTGTCTTACGGCGTCGTCACCAACCGACGCCAATCCAACTTATATATACATAGGAGGGGGAGGGAGGGGGGTTACGTAGTTACCTTCATTGGAGCTCACGAACCTTGTGGGTAGGGGGGGTGAGGCTCCTGAGCAACAGCCGATCTCTGCTGGAGTCGACGGACGTCATGGGCAACCTTAATGGCGTCAAGCCGTGATGTGAAGTTATCCCAGTTAACGGATAGCGCTTTGTGCAAGGGAGTGGGCGGAGGAGAGGGGGGGGGGGGGGGGCGTACCCTTCTGTTGCTTGCCTTTGTGATTTGACCATGGACCACGCATCCCGTTCGAGACGTAGTGTAGGTGGGAGCGGGGCGTGGTCAGAGGAAGACTTAGGTACCGCCAATGTCTGTTGGAGTCCACGAGCCTCGTGGAAAAGAGGATGGGGGGGTGTACTCATTTGTTGCTTGCCTTAGTCATTTGACCATTGACCACGCATACCTTTCGAGACGGAAGGATGGGGGGGGGGGTCGTTCTAATCACCATTTGTTGCATCCTGGAGTTCACGAACTATATGGATGCGTAGCCGCGAAGGGGTGAGGGGAGAAGCTACTGCAGAATTATCAGGGTACGGATGACGCTCGCATTGGTGGGGCCAGAGGGGGTTCAATACAGCAACCGAACTTTCGTGGAGAGCGCACGAACCTCGTGCCTTGTCCCGAGCAATAATCGATGTCTGCTGGAGTCTTCAAACCACATGGGTCGGGGGGGGGGCGTGAATCGTGCGGTTACGTTAAAGGGCGGTTGCAGTTGGTATGACGGTAGTCTATCGATCTAGAGCCCAGATACTGCCGTGCTGGTTGCCTCTGTCAACGCTTCATGATATTTGGTAATACACACTCAGTTCTTCGAATGTTTGCATGAAACGGTATACAAACATGTCTTGCAGGCGACTCGGCCAGAAATCAATGGGAAACAAGACGGTTTCTTCCTATGGAAGCGCCTGACTATTACAGTAGTACAGTATAGCATTGGCCTCTGTTTGAGGCCTATAATTGGTCGGGACACATTATTTCCGGCGGTGGCGCCAATCTTAGGCTCTCCAAACAATACCACAGGTGCTGGCTATGTCGCGCTCTTCTACTGTTCACGGCGGTCAGCATGGTGCCCAGCATGTGACATTTATTTGAGTTGGTTGCTTGAATGTCACATTCATTCGGTGGCTGACCAATAAAGTGGGTCGGTATGCTTGAATCATAGCTCGTATACTTCACACCCAGAAACGGACTTGGAGGAAACGTGGAAGTTGTACAGCCCGATGGCTGGCCTGCTTCTGTACAGTAGGCGTAGGTCTGCAACGAATAACAAGTAAGGGTCGTTCTTATCGAGCGACTTTCCTCAAAATTTCCATATAAAATTTTCGCGCAATTTTTAGGACTTCCAATTTTTCCAAAAATAATTTCCTCAACATTGGAATGCGAAGCTTTCCAAATATTTTGCCCTCTGTTAAAATTCTAAATTTCCAAATAAATCCTGTTTTTTCTTGATTTTCCTGGGTTTTTCTTGGAAACTAATTTTGGAAATTTTGGAAAAAAAGTTGCTCGATAAGAACGACCCTAACAAGCAACAAGCAAAAATATTTCGGCGTTCCGATGATATTGGGTATACTTTTAGGACTGCAGTTCCGTTTTTTTGTTCTTGTTTTTTTTTTTGTCTATCTCATTTATTATCTTCGCCCTGCTTT
This sequence comes from Saccharina japonica, assembly GCA_008828725.1. Lineage (NCBI taxonomy): Eukaryota > Phaeophyceae > Laminariales > Laminariaceae > Saccharina > Saccharina japonica. Next base: position 292,943 of record MEHQ01001723.1, on the reverse strand, counting down.
TCTTCCTCCTTATTAGTCGTACGTAACTCAGATCCGGGACCACAAAGTCGGGGCTCTTCTCCTTCCTCCCCCACTTCGCTTCGTGCCTTGCTTTTTTTTTTTTAACGCGAGCAGACGACGCCAGCCCTTTCTTCCTACCGCCGACTCGCATCGAATTATTGTTCGGGGACACACCACTGACTGACGCGGGCTACCAGAGGGGCAACGCTTTTTATCTATTAAACTATTTCCGACTGTGACCAGACTCCTTAACCCATTCAGGGCTAAAAACACCATCCCCCACTAATTCCAAGTAGTTTGCCCCCAATACGTGGGACCATTTCTTAAGGGGCTCACCCAATTTCATCGGAATGACATTCGTGTTTTCCCACAAACTATTATTCGTGATTTACCTACGTACAGTACGTAGGTTTGACACATGCTACGATAGAGGTGCACCATGTTTTTTCTGAGGTTCTCACTTAAGGAGCGGCACATACCTCACCGAAAAAAGGATTTTGGGGGAAAGTAGTAGTGCTGCCGGATGAGAAATATCCTGACCGAAGTATACTCTGAAACATGATTCGTCACAACAATGAAAGTCCGACGAATTTGGGTTAAGGAAGCCCGATCGTTCAGAAACCGATTCAGCCGAAAAGTGATACCTCTACCGTAGCACGCGTCGTTTTGAGATTGTTCGTTGGGTCGCAGTTTTACAGTAGTAGCTATTCTCAAAATCGGTTTCTGGGTGGGATACATATGAGCTCCTATACCATTTATTACCAAGTAAGGAGCCCCATAATGTATAGGTGTTATATACCCCAATCAATCGTAGCGCGTGTCCACTCATATTCCAAGTAGTTTTGTCCTCATTTCGAGAGTGCGGCCTTAAAAATGGCTACGACAGGACGACTCACCCCCCCCCGGTATACCTTAAAGGGGTTGCAGTTAGTTTTTGCTTTCTGAGGCAATATTAAGTTTTTGCCTTCTGAGGCAATATTTAGTTTTCGCCTTCTCAGGCAATAATTAACTTTCGCCTTGAGGCAATATTTTGTCACTGGGACCGGTTGAGCTCCTCAAGTGAGCAACTACCTAATACTGGGGGGGTGATAATTTCACTATTAATAGTACGGGGAGCATAGTAAATAGGGCCTACGGTATACACAAAAACCTATATATTTACCTATTTTTACTAACAAAATTTGGTCCTATTTACTATGTTCCTCCGTATTAGAAGTATACTTGTTTTAGGAATAACTGCACGTCGTGGCGCGTAAACATGCTGGTCCGGTTGCTCAGGTGAGATGTTGACTTCGTAAGCTCCTCATGTGAAAGGAGCCCGGAAAAATGAACCACCACCCCCCCAAGGCACTGCCGTAAGGAACCACACGACAGACGGGCGACCTGGGGAACGTTCTGGCCAAACATTTGTTTGCTACATCTAACGGTCGCACGTATGATAGCACGCGCCTATGATAATCAGGGGGTATTTGCATCCTGATTGGACACCACGACAGGAAAATACAAAAAAACAAAGACGAACCGTATCGCGGTATTTGCTGGGACGCTTGCTGCCGTAGCTCTCACTCAGACGCGTGCCCCGATAAGGTTGGGCAGCCGCGTGCCACGGTACAGGGTCAACACCTAATATTTTTTCATGAGGCTGCCCACGTGAGGAGGCTCCATGTACCTACAGTAATTCATAAAATGACTCTCAAGGAAATACGCTGGCTTAACCCGAGATGAACATTTCCCATCGCCGAGGTGTCTATAATACCGAAACACGCTGCGACACGAATGGGATAAGACATGCTTAAAATCGGGTAGTTACTCAGCTGAAGAGCTCCGTAAACCAGGAAAACCAAACCCGACCAAAACGTTCTACTACATGTGTAGTACTGTTGCTGTCGTAAGTCTTAGATTGGGTACGTGACGGGTCCACCTTTTACCACAGTAAGTGACGCGTGCTACGGTAGAGGTAGCACTTTTTGGCTGGATCGTTTTCTGAACGATCGGGCTCCTTAACCCAAATTCGTCGTACGTTCATTTTTCTGACGAATCATGTTCCAGAGTATACTTCGGTCATGAGATTTCTCATCCTGCAGCACTTTTGTTTTCCTCTAAAATAATTTTTTTCGGTGAGGTTTGACGCTCCTTGAGTGAGGAGCTCAGAAAAAACATGGCGCACCTCTATCGTAGCATGCGTCTAGTACGTAGCCCAACGGACTGTATATTGCCTCAACAGATGTCCTCGCGGCTCCGGGAATAATAAAGCTGACTTCGCTCGCACGCTTGATTTTCCGACAAAGTGAGTAAACACCAAGGGCATGCTTGATTGGCAGACTTGGAAGGAGGGGATACTCTGCTGTGTCCCCACCCAGTCTTCTAACGGACCAATGACTTAACCCTATGGATACCGTAGCACGCGTCTGTCTGTGTACTTACAACGCGGGAACACAACGTTTACAACAATATGACGTACAAGGTTCCCCTCCGGGACGTGCCTGGGGGAGTGGCGCAAGGGCAAATCGAAAACATACTATTAATATCAAAACAACAGCATGCGATATTGTATCATACGCATATCATATTGTATACCTGCCTAAGAAATCCACTTAGTTTTTGTGTGCTTCCTGTCTTATATTATGGGGGTCTGGGTTACGTACAATACAAAAAAAAAAGTATCCAGAGTCATCGCCAAGGATCGAACTCAAGCCTTCAAGCATAAAATCGTGCATGGTGACCGTTTGCCTATACTACACGATTATTTGTCCCGGCCCGCGTCAGACACACGACAGGTCGCACATACATGATGCAAGCACAGCAGCAAGCAACAACAAAACAGCAGCAGAAGAGAGAGAGATGGTGGTGCCTGATGACGGATGCAAGCCTGCTGCGATGAAGCAACCACTAATTAATAGCCACAGCAGTATACGGTGGATCCGCCACAGTCACGTCTGCTGCTTGTGCTTCTAGCCGGGGCTGTGGCGTTGCTTGTGTTCGTTGCATGGTGTGTGATGTATCGTGGTATTCAAAAGCGGTCATTAATTTCCGGTCAGAGTGGGCGTGGCTCTGTTAAACACACAGCAGCAGAACAGAAAAGGGTAGATAGATGGTGTGGATTATGGACGGTAGGCTCCGATAGACACAGCTAGCCACAGCAATACAGCAACATCAACAGCAGCAGCGGGTAGAAGAGTGGTGGTGGTGGTGTCGTTTGGTGACGGATTGCTGGCTCCTATGAAAGCAAAACTACTCGTAGCAACAACAGAGCACATCACAGATCTGCCTTCGAGGCGCACAGTGTTGTATCACTCTGCCCGGAAAAGTAACGACAGTTTATATATAGTTTTAATGAACAAAAGTTTCTTACATTTCGGGACAGCGGAGAGATTCGTACATGAGCATCGATCTGCAGGTATGATACCATGACTCGGAAAATCGCAGGCTTCGACAAAAGCAACTCGTCACGGTACAGCAAGGACCTGAGGCACGCGCATGCATGATGTAATGGCTGCTGCTGCTGCTGCTGGGCAGCAGGGTTGTACCATTGAGGTTGAACTGTTTGTAACACGCTCTCTGTGGTGCTGCTGTTGTTCGTGTGTGCTCCCCGTGCTCTCGGCAAGAAACGCACAAAAAACGCACGACTGAACATAAACAGGGCCTCACGCAGCGAAACCCGGGAAATCGTCTTATCCACTCCCGCCGAAAAAACACTTTGAGCGCCTGCCACGCGAGCCACAGAGCTCAGATCGAGCCCAAACCTCGACCAATCAATGTGTCCGGCCGGGCGTCCCGTGTCGGGGCACTTAGCGTTTTGCCGAAAAGCGCTCGCGCGAAGAGAAAAGTTACGAAAAGTGCGAAAATTTCACGAACATAACTATACATATGCTTGCGATGTAGAGATGCAACCACGTATGGTTTGATTTGGGATTGTGTTTTAGCAGTCTCCAGTGAACGGACTCGACCAGAATGCTCATTTTTACTGCCACTGGATCGCAACATCTTACGCGCTGCCTCTGTTGCTAACCTCGACGAGCGCATCGAGAACGAAACCACAGGTTCCATTTCCCGCCGCCCAGTCGAATGCCACGGCTGCGACGCAGCAAGACGGCCAGCTCAAGCAGGTTATCCAGTGCAGACATCTATCTGCCAGCTGCTTGTCAAAAGCAATACCTATCCATGGCGCAAAATTAATATCAGGTACCAGGTATACTTTAACAGGACAATCGCATACGCCGCGGCTCTTCCGGACCAGGTCAAACCACGGGGGGAGTTCCTTCTTGAACAATAGCCATTGCCTCCTTTACAGCAAAATTCCCTTACCAACGGCGTGATATACGGGCATACCATGTGCGTTAGACTGATCTTGTGGGCTAGTTTGTTCGTCCCATTTTCTCAGCAATGACAGTTACATGTCGGTTCAGGCTCTTGCCTTTTGAGCTTGTGTATGGAGGCAACGCGACACCAGGGACAATTTCTGAGGCCCCTACCCTGTTGAAGACTAAAGTAGCAACGACTCGAACCCTATTTCGCCTGAGGCTTACGGTCATAACAAACCTACCCTTTTGAATGTCTTACTACTGTACACCAAGATCGGCAATAAAATCTTCGAAACAACGAGCGCTGGATGGTCAACACATTCATTGTTTAGGGCCAACACAGGAAATTCCTTTCTAACGGTGTAATATTACGGGCACACCCCGTGCGCTTGACTAACGCTATGTGATAGACTATCTGGCCTTACCCGTTCGACTGCCTACTACCGAGATGGGCTATACAAGCTTCAAATCAGCAAGCAGTAGCTGGCAAACAAGTTCATGTTTAAGGCAACCGCCTGGTACATCAACAACTATCTTTGTATTCGCGTTGAAGGCTCCGGTCCACAACAAACGAACTCACAACAAACCCTACGTTTTTTCGTGGTGGGAGCGGGCGCTCTAGAGCACGGGAATCAGAGGTAATATATCCGTCCATACTGCACTATAATCCCCTAAATTGGACCTAGCCCGTCCTTGACGGGGCCGTGATTGCGGCCAGGTTGTTTCCCGTTGAGTCCCCGCCTTGAATCTTTCATGCATCCCATCACCTCGCAATTAGCCTAAGAGTGGGTCACCAAACCGTTCAAGAGGTCGTTCGTATGACGGCACCATTTGCGTCACAATATCTCACGCCGGTTGCCCCGTGCAGAAAATAACGCGAGCAACGCCTGCTAAGGGCACCCACCATGCCTTTATCAGCACGACGTTTGTAGTGCACCGTCGCCTTGCCACCCCCGACGTTTGAAATTGGCTGCGCCATGCACAAGGCACCTTTCTCAGCGTTTGAAACGGACGTTCAGCACACCATCCTCAGCATGCTGCTTGCAGTACGCCGGCGTGTTGCTGTTTTGGATAGTGAAGGGTTTCCGCCTTTTGGAGGACCTCATACTGATAAATGTTTTGCACTGAAGTTCACTATGCCATCCGCAACATGTCTCTTGCAGTATGCCGGAGTCTTGCTGCCCTCAACACCAAACGTCCGTCGCCCCCTGCAAGAGTCACGTGAGCAATACTTATCACGGACATTAACCACGCCATCCTCAGCATGTTAATTGCAGTACACAGCCGTGTTGCCGCCCTCGGCATTGAAGGTCGCTTGCTTCATGCAGGAGTCATGCGAGCAACTCTGGGCCCGGACATTCACCATGCCGTCGTCAGCATGTCGCTTGCAGTAAGCCGCCGTCTTGTTCCCCCAGACGTTGAAAGCCGGTAGCTTTGTGCAGGAGGTGCGCGAGCAACACTTATCGCGGACGTTCACCATACCGTTCTTCGCATGTTGCTTACAGTACGGCGCCTTTTTGCTGCCCTCGATATTGAAGGTCGGCTGCTTCATGCATTCGTCATCTGCGCACAGCAATGTTTTACTACTACGCATGTACACCATGCCGTTCTCAGCATGCTGCCCGTAGTGCGCCACCGTCTCGGTGCCCTCGATATTGAGAGTCGGTCGCCTTAGGCAGGAGTCGTGTCAACAGCGCATAGCAAATATGTTCACCATGCCATCTGCAGCATGCTCCTTGCAGCACGCCCCCCCCTTGCTGCCCTCGGTATTGAAGTTCGATTGCCTCTTGCAGGAGCCATGCAAGCAGTGCTTGTCAAGCACATTCACCATGTCATCCTCAGCATGTTGTCTGCAGGATATCGTGTCTTGCTGACCTTGGTGTTGAAGGTCGGTCGCTTCGTACAGGAGTCATGTGAGCAACGTTTGCCACGGACGTACGCCATGCCGTCTGGAGCATGCTGCTTGCAGTACGCCACCGCCTTGATACCCTCGGCTTTGAAGGCCCGCCGCCGCTTGCAGGAGTCATGCAAGCAACTCTTGTCACGGACGTCCACCATACCGTTCTCCGCATGCCGCTTGCAGTGCGCCGCCTTCCTTGTGCCCTCGAAATTGAAGGTCGGCTGCTTCACGCAAGAGTCATGTGAGCACAGTGGACGCGTGTACACCATGCCGTCCTCAGCATGTTCATTGCAGTACACAGCCGTCTTGCCTCGACATTGAAAGTCGCTTGCCTCGTGCAGGAGCCATGCAAGCAACTCTTGGCACGGAGGTTGACCACGCCGGTCTCAGCATGTTGTTCACAGCGCAATGTCGTTTTGCTTCTCTCGATATCGAAGGCCGCCTGCTTCGTGCGCAAGTCATGTGAACAATGTTTCCAAAGGACGTCCACCATGCCGTCCTCAGCATGCTCCTTGCACAACGACGCCGTCTTGCTGCCCTCGGTGTTGAATGTCGCTCGCCTTGTGCAGGTGTCGTGTGAGCAACGCTTATCACGGACGCTCACCATGCCATCCCCAGCATGCCTCTTGCAGTATACCGGCGTCTTGCACACGTCGACAATAAAATAACACGGTAGCTTTGTGCAAGAGTCATGTGAGCAAAATGTATCACGGGCATTCACCAGGCCATCGTCAGCATGCTGCTTGCATGCAGTACACAGCCGCCTTGCCGCCCTCGGCATTGAGAGCCGCTTGCTTCGTGCATAAGTCATGCGAGCAACGCTTGCCATGGACGTCCACCATGCCGTCCTCAGCATGTTGCCTGCAGTATGCCGGCGTCTTGCACCCGTCGACATTGAAATACAGTTAGCTTTGTGCAAGAGTCATGTGAGCAAAATGTATCACGGGCAATTCACCAGGTCATCGCCAGCATGCTGCTTGCATGCAGTACACAGCCGCCTTGCTGCCCTCGACATTGAAGGTCGCTTGCTCCCTGCGGGATTCATCCGAGCAACTCCTTTGTACGGACGTTAACTATGCGTCAGCAAGCTCCTTGCAGTATGCCGGCGTCTTGCTGCCCTCGATACATAACGTCCGTCGCCCCTTGCAAGATTCATGTGAGCAAAATATATCATACGATATTCGCCATACCATTTTCAGCGTGCTGCTTGCAGTAAACAGCCGTTTCGGCGCCCTTGACATTGAAGGTCGCTTGTTTCGTGCAGGAGTCATGCGAGAAAATCTTGGCGCGGAAGTTCACCATGCCGTCCTCAGCATGTTGCTTGCAGTACGCCGGTGCCTTGCACCCGTCGACGTTGAAATGCGCTTGTTGGGTGCAGGAGTCGAGTGAGCAACGCTTCCGACCCATGTTCACCATGCCATCCTCAGCATGCTGCTTGCAGGACACAGTCGTCTTGCTGCCCTTGACATTGAAGGTCGCCCGCTCCATGCAGGGGTCGTGCGAGCAACGCTTGACACGGACGCTAACCATGCCTTCCTCAGCATGCTGCTTGCAGTACATAGCCGTCTTGATGCCCTCCACATTGAAGCCCGCTCGCTTTGTGCAGGATTCATGCGTGCAACGCTTGGCACGGACGTTAACCATGCCATCCTCAGCATGCTGCTTGCAGTACGCCGCTCGCGTGCTGCCCTCGACATTGAAAGTCGCTGTGGTTGTGCAGGAGTCGTATGAGCAGCGCTTGGTAACGACGTTGACCATGCCATCCTTAGCATGCTGCTTGCAGTAAGCCCCCGTCTTGCTGCCCTCGGTATTAAAACGCGGTAAGATTGTGCAGGAGTCGTGTAAGCAGCGCTTGTCAACGACGTTTACCATGCCATCCTTAGCATGCTGCGTGCAGTATGCCCCCGTCTTGCTGCCCTCGATATTGAAACGTGGGAGAATCTTGCAGGAGCCGCGTGAGCAGCGCTTTCCATCGACGTTCACCATGCCATCTTCAGCATGCTGCTTGCAGTACGCCCCCGTCTTGCTGCCCTTGGTATTGAAACACGGTCGACGCTTGCAGGAGCCGTGCAAGCAGGGTTTACGACTGATGTTCACCATGCCCTCCTCAGCATGCTGCCTGCAGTATGTCGGCGTCTTGCTTCCCTCGACACCAAACCTCCGTCGGCCCTTGCACGAGCCATGTGAGCAACGCTTGAAATGGACATTCACCATGCCATCCTCGGCGTGCTTTATACAGTACACAGCCGTCTTGCCGCCCTCCACATTGAAGGACGCTTGCTTCATGCAGGAGTCATGCGAGCAACGTTTGGAACGGATGTTCACCATGCCATCCTCAGCATGCTTCTTGCAGTACGCGGCTCGCGGGCTGCCCTCGACATTGAAATTCGGTGCGCTTGTGCAGGAGTCGTATGAGCAACGCTTATCAAGGACGTTTACCATGCCATGCTTACCGTGCTGCCTGCAGTACGCCCCCGCCTTGCTGCCCTCGGTATTGAAACTCGGTCGACTCTTGCAGGAGCCGTGTAAGCAGCGCTTACGATAGATGTTCACCATGCCATCTTCAGCATGCTGCTTGCAGTACACAGCCGTCTTGCTGCCCTCGGTATTAAACCATGGTTGAATCTTGCAGGAGCCGTGTAAGCAGCGCTTCTTACCGACGTTCACCATGCCATCCTCAGCGGGCTGCGTGCAGTACGCAGCCGTCTTGCTGCCCTTAGATCGTCGCTCGCTTTGTACAGGAGTCATGTGAGCAAAGTTTACCCCAAACCTTGGAGGTCGGTTGATTCGTGGGGGAGCGTTGTGGTGGACGTCTCTTCCTCGGTACGGGCTGGTGCTGTTTAGATGCCTGGGACAGCCGGGGAAAATAAGGCGGACATAGCAAGAAGACGTTAGACTGAGTTGTGCACGCACACCTTCCGCTGGTGAGTTATAAACAAAACACGGTTACGTTGAAGGTCTGGTAGAGAGGACTATTGGAGGGTTTGGGAGACCAACAAGCGGTTAACATTCACCGCGCGCCGGACGATTGACAGCAGGGCTACATACAGTACGCAGCAGAAGTTAGTAATATCCAACTGTAGTTTGGTTAAGGCCCGCGGCTTATTGGTGAAGTCCGCGTAGATGCTATACCCTTGGAGGCTATTATATGGGATTTAGAGTGACGCTCGCCGCTGGGCCCTTGGAGGCTATTATATGGGATTCAGAGTGACGCTCGCCGCTGGGCACGAGTGCTTTCCCAGCAAATAAATGAAAAGATCAGCCTGGAATGATTAACCCCGAAATTACTAGCACATGTGGTGTAGTGTATTGTCGACTGCAATTACTGTAGTGTGTGCACAATGTCGTTGGCCACCTGTTGTCATCGCAAACTACTTCAACAGCCACGCGACATAACTAAGCTCCACTGCCCGGACAATACTCCTTAATAGGCACCCATGGTCTCACTGCTGTCGATACTTACTCTTACCCCACACGTTTGAAAGCAATACCTCTAAAAGTAGACACCATATTACATATATAGTAGCGTGAAAACCATCGTTTGTTGATGCCTACTGGCCAAACTGCGGTCGGCCGTTGTTATTGGTAGGCAACGTCGGAAGTCATTGTGGTGCGCGGAATTCATGAACGTGGTGGAATACTGTATGTAGACAACCTCTGTGATCTCTTGTGGAAGGATGTTATATCACTACGGTAGACAGTCATCGGCATATACTGTTTGGGTCTATAAATAGCGACCCCCTCAAGTGCTGCTAGAGTAGTAAATACGAAGGAGAAGGGGGGCTTCGCCGCGGCGGCTTGACTCCTCCCTTGGCTCCGCGCATGCCCGCATTGACCGGGGATGTTGGCAAATCGAGGCGGTAATGCGACAGTGCTGCCAAGGGGTACACATTGAATTAATCTTGTTTGAGTGAGAAGAACGAAAACACTGGGGTCAGATGCAATAAACCAGCAAACGAATTCTGCCATCCGGCAATAAACAAAAAATATGTGATCAGAGAGACGGCCACGGAGGAACGCGAAAAGCCCACTCCAACGTTTTGAATATCACCACGTTTTGAATATCACCATGTGTCGCTCTCATCTGGTTCCTGCCATTTTCGTTCTTGGGCCTACTTCAGGAGTGCCGTTGTGTCCTACGTACTGGCACTTGTTCACACAACAGCAACAACAAGACTACTCTAAATATATAGCACCATTTATAAGTATACCTACAGCAAAACACATACGATATGATACAACGGGATAACATAACATGGTTGTCAGCTGCCAACAACAAACAGCTGCCGCATAGCACATGCCATCCGGCACAATGCATAGATCAATTCGAGCAAAATGTATTGCACAGCGTTTACCACGAAGTAACGCATACATCTGCATAACAAGCGTTTCGAGCATCATCAGGTATAATTCACATCTGGTTTATTTTCCTTTCCGTTTCCACCTCTTGGGCCTACTTCAACGTGCCGTTGTTAGCTCTTGACTCTTCTTCGTACAACACACCCGCAACACGGCACTACTATTAATACGATAAATCGTACGTTCGCATACATACTATGCGCTATACCGCATACCTGCTCGTAAGACAATACGCGAAGTATGACGTGGCATATACAAAGTGATAAAGTAACACTGCTGTCAGTTGTCAACAACAAACAGCAGCAACATACCGTAGAAAAAGTATATGTTCAAAAATAAAGAGGGAGAAGGAAAATATGACACGTACGCACATAAAACGAAACCCTTGCGAAGGGATTTTAACCTACGGTTTTCCAAACTCAACGAAAACACACTAATCTTCTGAGCCACCTAATTTGTCACCGGTATACAGTATGGGCTAGACTAATGCGCATCTTTATGAAGCAGGAGACAGTTCAAATCGGAACATTTGTTTTTGTTCAAAAAGCGAAAGTAGCACTCGCCCCCGGGACGCGATGCAAGCTCCGCCGAGGCCGCCTTTGACAGGGTCGGGAGGGGCGAGCAAGGTGAGGCACGTCCAACAATATCAGGCTAGGTCGGTTTCGGCTCAAAACCTAATTCAAAATCGACTTTCGAACTGCTGAGAGACGACCTCTCGCTCGGTGATGTATACTTGGTTTATTTATGACTACGACAAGCGAGCAAGTAGAGGACAAAAACCCGACATAAATCGGTCAATATGTAGATTGCCCGTCGATGATATAAAATACCTGGTACATGGAATACAAGCACACAACGTACATCGGTCAGGTATGATGTACTGCAGTAGGCACCCATCATGAGGCCATGTGGGTATTCACGTGAAATAGCACATTTGGCGCACGGGGCAAGGCCATCTAGGTCGTGACGATTTTCACCCAAGGAGCAGAAGCAGCAGAAGCGTCGTGTACACACATCGCCGTGGCGCACGGCTGGAAGGCGGCAAGCGCTGAACGAATTGTGACACTGGGCTATTCTGCCGGTACATAGTTATCGTGGATGCATGTCGTACCGAATACATCGCTCTCCGGAGCAACCGGCGCGTAACCACCCAGTGGCCAGTGGGTACTCTCATCACGACCTACTCTTCATACCCCTGTTGGACAAAGTTTGGACAACGTAACACGATTGCCCCACCACGAACCTCTGACCATCCGCCCTTGAGACTATTGAGTGGATTAATCCGGACTTGAAAATTCCGAACACGCTAGCAGGTCCAGCGGTTTGATACCAGGGAACTCTGGGTGGGACCCAAGAGGTCGGCTCACGAAGAGTCCGCCCAAGGAGTTCACTAGAAATCCGGCAGAGGATGAAGGAAAGCTGAATGCATTAGCTCCCTTGAGACCCCGAGATAGCGACCGAAACAAGGATATGTTGGGTGTTTCCAACCGTTTACCAGCAGCGTGGGCGTCCAGCAATACACGCAAAATCATGCTGCGCCCGTTCCGTATGACTCCTTGCATTGAACCTCGGATTCCTAGTTTGTATCACCCCCCCAATCACGCAGTGGCCGTCGTTGTCATTGCCACTTTGTAGCGTCCGTTGCCCCCTCGTCAGTTCCGAGAGGGATAGCGGTGGGTGTAATAACGAACATAATAGGGGGGTCGGCAATGCAGATAGAAGCGCTGCCCATACGGGAAAGCCCCGCTGGCGGGGCACTCGCATAACTACTGATAAGCAGCCAAACATATGCGTGATGGAGACCCACGCAAGCAGACACCTTCGCAACATTTTCGATAATTTGAACGAGGAGGTGCTGTTCCAGTTGAGGTTGGTCCGACGAGAGACCAGCAAGGCCAGCCCAGGAGCGCTGGCAAGGGGCCGGCGGCGATTCGGGCGATGGGCTTGGGCTGCCTTCCTCACGCCATATTGGCGGACGACATGCGGCTGCTCTACTGTACAGCTTAGTGGGAAACTCGAAGCCCCCCCCACGTGGGATATATACAGACTGCATTACACCAAAACTATCGGTGTCTTGGGCATGTACGTAGTGGTACGTGTTTGAGAATCGGGAATGCATTCCTCTGGGGGAAGCAGGTCTACGGAAACCGATAACCTATTCGGCAGAGCGTCTAACCCCGAATGTGCCCACAAGAGTACGGTTGTCTGGGATCGGATGTAGCAGGCCACACCATAGTGTACGCGCACACGAAATTGTGACGGGGTCTAACCTATATCTGCAGTATCACCCACCACCGGACCACAGCGCGGTCAGACCATTCAGGTTCGACACCTAGCTATAATCACGCCATGACACACTTGTGTGGCGTACCCAATGCCCACCGCCTAGAGCCTGCTTGCTGGTTGATGTCACTCAATCGATGCTCACAAAACGAAATAAAACAGTTGCTCGTAACACGAGACAGCACGCACGTGGGTAAAGGCTGTGAAAAAGAGGGGGTGATTTGATGCCCCTGCTCACGTGTTTCGGCAGATATTGCGCGACGCCTTCTTTCCGCCGGAAGCCGGATGAGGCTTGCCGAACACCCGTTTCCGAGCTCCGCACCGACTGGGTACGGGATTCCAGTAGTTTCGCCGTAGAGTTTATTCTGGTTTAGGTCTGTTTCACCGTAGGCGAAAAGTTAATTGGGCTTTTTTGGGAGCCTACACTTCATGTAATCGAGTGCAGCAGAAGTCGGTAAGACTTGCATTTTGAGTATATTGACGCATCTTGAAAAAATAAAACCAAACCTCCGGCAGACCCTTACGCGGTCCGCGACCCCCGGCGGTCCTCCGGGAGGCATCTGACCCCCTCTGGTGGGGGGGCGCACCCCGACTCTGGCCTGAGAAACAGTACTCCAAAAACCCAGCCAACGCGACACCAAAACAGGATTGATCGCAAGCATCCTCTTCTTGGCATGCGTATCGCATCAAGTTGTACTCCTAAAAAACAATGTACCCCCAGTAACGCTCCTAGAAAATTGTTCGTTGATAACACCACAAGAGTATGCCGGTCCATTCAGTGTCAACTTCAAGCTATTATATCGACTCGCGGGGTGCGTGTAATATCATAAATGGCATTAGCAACCGCTCATCTACCACCTCCTCTTCACATGCCATATGGCTGGATATGTTTTTTGAGAGAGAGTTCTTCCTATATATGATATTTCCCAAGACATCTCGGAGATAAAGCTTACACAACGTTACGTCTATGTTCATCGTTTACGAGAGCGGTGTCCCAGGCCTACTATATTGATGAACTTTGACCGTAATATCAGCGCGAGCTACCTCCGCTCGCCACCCAGACGACGGATCCACACTATTTATCAAGAGTGGCTGGCGGGAGCAAGCGCCTCTCGTCTCTGTCCCAGGGAGACCCCTCGCTCGCTCCGAGCTCGACATCCTACTGCTGTTTGATGTTCAAACTGCTCCTGCTGTGCTGTGTGCTTTTTCGGTACAGCAGTAGGCACGCGGCGAGATACTGATGGCAAGGGACACTCAGCGAGCCCTCTAACAATCATTGTTGGCAAAGTCTTCGCATTTACCCCACGCCGAACGGCCGGAGGTGAGGCTTGGCGCAAACGGCTTGTATCCGCGTTGGCTACCCCTGCCCGTGGCCGCAACGTCCAAGCTAACGCACCGCCGATTCTGGCAAAACAATCGTGAGTCATGCTTGAAGCAAGTGAGCTCAGGCGGCTCCTTCAAAATTCTCTCGTTGGTGATTTGTTTGGGGGTGGCGGCGCGTTCAAAATTTTCTGGTATTCAGTTTTTTACTGCAGCCGGAGAGCCTACTCGTTTCACTGTTAGGAATTCTACAACAAAACCAACTTGGAACCCACTTGGTCAGGGTACTCTACTATCAATGGATCACGACGTCTTCCCCACCACCTGCGTTATATGCCACGACAAGAGAATCAGGTGAATCATTCCGAGCGTCCTTGGAGCCGCTTCGACGAATGCCACGGCTGCGACGCAAGGTTGAAGATCGGAATGGCCGTTCAGTAGTTTTTTTCGGACTGGTCGTTCAGTAGAGTTTTTTCGGACTGGTCATTTAGTAGCGCTATTCGGACTGGTGGTTCAGTAGCGAGTTTAAGACTGGTGTTGTTTAGTAGCGTTGCTCGGACTGGTGGTTCAGTAGCATAATTTTGATTGGTCGTTTGGTAGAGAGTTATTGGGACTGGTCGTTCAGGACGCGTAGATCTCTCTGCTGGTCAACACGCACACACACATTTTTCACAGCGGAAATTGCGGCTTCTATCGCCATCGACGACGACTGAGTAAGCCACACGCGCTGAAGGGCCTCCTGGTGGCATATCAGGTAACACCTGTCTCCTTCATTGACTTTGTTTGGCCGACAACGAGATATTCGGCCTCAAGCCGATCCTCCACACAAATTTAGGCTGCTTTACCGATCCCTCTTATTGCGCCATACACCGAGACGGGCTTTCGGCAATGCACAGAAAAGCGACATACGCAACGCCTCCGGCGAAACGGGCAAGTTATGTTTGTAAGGAATGCCTTCAAGGTTAGTGCCCACAATTCAGGCCTTGTTGTATCCCCGCAATACAACACCTTGAAGGCTGGCCGAACCGCAACCCCGAAATGTTCCGGTTGGCAGAAACACAAAACTCAAAGCAAACATTCAGCTCAAACGTTGTGGGGGGGACCCTACAGGACACGGGGAGATGGCCCAGGAAAAACACCCGTTGCTGCGATCCGTGCCCACAGTTCGGGCGAGCCCCTCCTCGAGAGGGCCATGATCGCGGCAAGTGCGTGGGCTCCTTCTCGTCGGGCCCCCACGTCGGCTGATTCCTACAATCCCCCATCTCGCAGTTTGATTTGAAGTTGACCGCCAGGTCGTTCAATATATCAGTGTCAGGATGGGCGCATACCGCTGCGGCACCGTCAGTCAGCAGACTCCACACTGATCCCCTACTGCACAAGTTGTGTGAGCAGCGTTTCCAACGGACGTCCACCATGCCATCCGTAGCATGCAGCTTGCAGTACGCCGCTGCCTTGCTGCTCTTGAAATTCAAGTAAGGTCGCTTCCGGTCGGCGCCGTATGAGCAACGGTTGCTAAGGACGTCCACCATGTCATCCTCCAAATGTTGCCTGCAGTACACACCCCTCTTGCTGCCGTCCACAGTGAAGGTCGGTTGCTTGTGAGCAGGGGTCATGCGAGTAACGTTTGCTATGGACATCGACCATGCCGTCTTCAGCATGCTGCTTGCAGTACGACGCCGTCTTGCTACCGTTGATGTTGAAGTCAGAATTTTTCGTGCAGGAGTCATGGGAGCGACGTTTGCTACAGATGTCCACCATGACGTCCTCAGCATGCTGCTTGCAACACACCGACGCCTTGCTGCCCCCGATATTGAAAGTCGGTCGTCTTAGGCAGGCGTCGTGTGAGCAGCGCTCATGCACGACGAACGAAAGCAACGGCATCCTCAGCATGCTCCCCGCAGTACAATGCCGTGGCGCTACCCTCAATATTGAAACTCGCGCGCTTCGTGCAGGAGTCAAATACCAGGCTGGCAACGTGCGGTACGGACACCCGCCACGCCATTCCCCGCATGCTGCTTGCAGTACGCCGTTGCCTCGCTGTTCTGACTATTGAAGTATAGTCGTTTCCTGCAGGAGCCATGTGAGCAGTGTTTGATACGGACGTTCACCATGCCCTCCTCCGCATGCTGCTTACAGTACACCGGCGTGTTGCTGCCCACCACGTTGAAATTCGATCGCTTCGTGCAGGACTCGTGCGAGCAAAGTCTGCTACGGACGTCCACCATGCCATCCTCAGTATGGTGCTTGCAGTACACCGCCGTCTTGCTGCCCTCCTTGTTAAAGCTGGGAAACTTCGTGCAGGGATCATGTGAACATATGTTTGCTATGGACGTCCACCATGCCGTCCTTAGCATGCTGCTTGCAGTACATCGCCGTCTTGTTGCCCTCTGTATTGAAATTCGGTCGTTTTAAGCAGGAGTCATGTGAGCAGCGCTTATCACGGACGTTCACCATGCCTTCCTTAGCATGCTGCTTGCAGTATATACCCCTTTTGGCGCCGTCCACATTGAAGGTCGGTTGCTTCGAGCAGAGGTCGTGTGAGCAACGTTTGCTATGGACGTCTACCATGCCGTCCTCAGCATGCTGCTTGCAGTACACCGCCGTCTTGCTGCCCTCGATATTGAAGCTAGGGTACTTCGTGCACGAGTCGTTCGAGCAGCGTTTCCCAGAGATGTCCACCATGCCGTCCTCAGCATGCTGTTTGCAGCGCGCCGCCATCTTGATGCCCTTGATAGCGAAAGTCGGTCGTCGTACGCAGGAGTCATGTGAGCAGCGCTTATCACGACGAACGAAACCCATGTCATCCTCAGCATGCACCTTACAGTATGCTGCCGTGACGCCGCTCTCAACATTGAAGTATCGTCGCTTCCTGCAGGAGCCATATGAGCAGCGGTTGGTGCGGACGACCACCATGTCCTCTTCCGCATGCTGCTGACAGTACATCGCCGTCTTGCTGCCCGCGACGTTGGAGATCGGTCGTTTCGTGCAGGAGCCATGTGAGCAACGCCTACTACGAACGTTTACCATGCCATCCTCAGCATGCTGCTTGCAGTACACCGGTGTCTTGCTGCCCTTCTTAGCAAAGCAAGCGAACTTTGTGCAGGGGTCATGTGAGCAATGTTTGCGATGGACGTCCACCATGCCATCCTTAGCATGCTGCTTGCAATACATCGCCGTCTTGCTGCCCTCTGTATTGAAATTCGGCCGTTTTAGGCAGGAGTCGTGAGAGCAGCGCTTATCACGGACGTTCACCATGCCTTCCTTAGCATGCTGCTTGCAATACACACCCCTCTTGGCGCCGTCTACATTGAAGGTCGGTTGCTTCGTGCAGAGGTCGTGTGAGCAACGTTTGCTATGGACGTCTACCATGCCGTCCTCAGCATGCTGCTTGCAGTACACCGCCGTCTTGCTGCCCTCGATATTGAAGCTAGGGTATCTCGTGCAAGAGTCGTTCGAGCAGCGTTTGCTAGAAATATCCACCATGCCGTCCTCAGCGTGCTGTTTGCAGCGCGCCCCCGTCTCGATGCCCTCAATAGCAAAAGCCGGTCGTCGTAGGCAGGAGTCATGGGAGCAACGTTTATCACGACGAACGGAAACCATGCCATCCTCAGCATGCTCCTTACAGTATGCTGCCGTGACGCCGATCTTAACATTGAAGTATAGTCGCTTCTTGCAGGAGCCATATGAGCAGTGTTTGATACGGACGGCCACCATGTCCTCTTCCGCATGCTGCTTGCAGTACATCGCCGTCTTGCTGCCCTTTTTGTTAAAGCTAGGGAACTTCGTGCAGGGGTCATGTGAGCAACGTTTGCTATGGACGTCCACCATGCCGTCCTTAGCATGCTGCTTGCAGTACATCGCTGTCCTGCTGCCCTCTGTATTGAAATTCGGCCGTTTTAAGCAGGAGTCATGTGAGCAGCGCTTATCACGGACGTTCACCATGCCTTCCTTAGCATGTTGCTTGCAGTACACACCCCTCTTGGCGCCGTCCACATTTAAGGTCGGTTGCTTCGTGCAGGCGTCCTGTAAGCAACGTTTGCTATGGACGTTGACCATGCCATCCTCAGCATGTTGCTTGCAGTACGCCGCCATCTTGCTGCCCTCGACATTGAAGCTAGGGTACTTCGTGCAAGAGCTGTGAGAGCAACGTTTGCCAGAGATATCCACCATGCCGACCACAGCATGTTGTTTGCAGCATGCGGCCGTCTTGCTGCCCACGATACTAGAAGTCGGCCGCCTTAGGCAGGAGTCATGTGAGCAGCGCTTATCACGACGAACGGAAACCACGGCCTCATCAGCATGCCTCTTGCAGTACACGGCCGTGACACCGCTCTCGACATCGAAGAAAGGTCGCTTCCTGCAGGAGCCATGTCGGCAACGTTCGCTATGGACGTCCACCACGTCCTCCGTAGCATGCTGCTTGCAGTACACCGCCTTCTTGATGCCCGCGACATTGGATGTCAGTCGCCTCTGGCAAGACTCATGCGAGCAACGCTTGGCAAAAACGTAGACCATGCCTTCCTCAGCGTGCTGCTTGCAGTACAGTGCCGTCGTGTTGCCGTCAACATTGAACGTCGGTCGCCTCTTGCAAGACCCATGCGAGCAACTCCTCATGCTCACCACGGACGGGTGCTGTGCAGATGCCTGGGGCAGCTGCGGAGGGAAGGTGAGCATGGCATGGGGTGCTTAGGGCTGTGAGCTGTGCACACCTGCCGTTTTTCCAACGAGCAGACGCTATCGACGGGTTTGAGCGTCTTGCAATCGTGACATTTCGTAAGATGTCAACACGTGGTTGGCATGCACGCAGTAGACCCATGCTACGGAAGAAGGAGTACCGATAGGAATCAGGTTACTCACGAGAGCTCTACGTTGATTGTACGCGATGTATGATATAGTTGTGCGCAACGGTCTCGGAAAGCATAGAGACAACAGGGATGTTTCTCCCGGGGGCCTTTTAAATGTAAGAGGGACGCTCCCGGTAATATACTATCTGGCATATGTTTGATATTATATTTCATTTCTACATGTACCCTTCCTGTGGAAGGTATGTAGCACCAACCGCTAACGTACTCGGTCGCTGCTAAGATACCTGAGGACATCCTAACACCCTATACCTCGCCCGAAGCCCCATCTCGAGAAACAGTGTACGCGCAACTCTCCGAACAATCAACAACGCCGGACACGTTGACGATACGGATACTCTAGATCCTATGAACAGTCGGCTCTTACGATATGCTGTGCAGGGTCTGTACAGTACTTGTCCAACCCACCAAACGTGTTCTACAATAGATCACGCGGAGTATACGGCTCCCAACCTGCAACATGAGCTGTAGATGATAAGAGATCGGGAATAAATATTCCCTGACAAATCTAGATCCTGACGAGGAAACCGGTGATCTGTCCCGGGTCTGGAACCATCCCATTGGCTAGGCGTACCATCACGAATAATAAAACTCTTAAAGTCTTTTTTTATATGACAGTATTGCGCGGTCCCTCAGGTGAGGAGCTCCGGCAGTCAGGTTGTACAAAAACAAAATCTCGCAAAAAAGCGACGCAATAAACGGTTTTTGTATACTTCGTATATGTTATACTTCTTCTGTCCCATAAGTAAAGTCCGTTGTGGGGGGCAGATCGTATCTCGCCAATATGGATTCCCACGATGCCATAGTTACTGTACACATGTTCCTTATATTCAGGGACAGAGTGATACTGCGGGAGAAGATACTCGTAGTAATCAGAACCAGATACGAGTACGTATGGACAGCGAAAATAGTTGTATACCGGTAAATGTTTCACACCTCGGAAAACGTAACACTCAGATAACACTTAGCTACGTTATGGGGCCTACCACAGGGACTTGGCAACGTACTAACATAGTGTTAACACTGGAGGGGCAATCACGGTAACGCGGTAACACAGTGTTAACACTGGAGGGGCAATCACGGTAACGCGGTAAGACAGTGTTAACTAGAAACCCACGAGCACACGCCTTAACGTTATGTTACACGGTGATCCGTCCTTCAACTAACACTTTAACATAGTGTTAGGCTTTGGCCCAACACGTACGTTATCACTCTAACATTCCCAGATCGATATCTGCAGATTTACTAACACAATAACATAATGTTACTGTCCACGGAGCGTTAGACATAACACACTAACATTGTGTTACCCTTCTCATGAGTGTTAACATTGCGTTACAAATAACACACTAACATAACACTAACATAGTGTCCAGCACTACTAACACTACGTTATTCGGACCCCCAGTCTAATTGCCTCAAGGTCGGATAACGTAACATTTAACATACGTTAGATACGTTACAGTCTTAGCCGGCCGATACGTAACACTATGTTAGGGTGTTAGCCGAAATGCCGAGGTCTGCCTAACATTATGTTACGGTGTTACTGTCAGTAAATATCTGATTTTAACATTATGTTACTGTGTTACCATAATAATCAATCCGGGCGTAACATTATGTTACTGAGTTACCGTGGGGGCTGGAATCAATCCAACGTAATGTTACTACGTTACCCTTTGGATCTTCCCACGCTCTAACATGTGTTACCTGTGTTAGGGGTAAAGCGGCGTCGCGGAGTAACATAATGCAGCCGTGTTATCCAATTTTGCTGACATTCCAGTAACACAAGCAGCAGTTACTACTGTAGTAATATACTCCCAGTGAATATGAGGCGCGACCTCAGTACCTGCAGTAGTCAAATCTGCAATGCATCGCGCTGGGGGAATACTGATTGTTGTGCTGAACCAAAGCGAATGAACATCTACGTATACGTGCCGTCTGAGTTATTAATTTTTATTTCAAGCAAAACATTTCGTCAGCATACAGTACAGGACACCGAATAAGAAACAGGCTGATAAGAAATCCAGGCTGAGATTTGAATTAAAATAAGAAATTCGGGAGTCGTTATCTTGAAATTAGCGTAGAAAGCACCCTCTCTCGAAAAAGAAATCCAGCCTGGACCAGATTTCCTGTTTCTTATTAGGTATCCTCTACTGTACAGCAGCAGCAGAACAGCAGCATCAGCAGCATCAGTATAGGCTACTTCACGCTCGGCTTGTCGGGCTAACCCTTGAACCCTCGGTACAAGTATTTCATTTATATTGTGTCTCCTGGTTCCCCAAAGCGGTATTGATATTCGGCATAATTGGAAGACGAAAACTCTGCACCTGTGATTCGTACCTGTCCATACAACAACAGATATTTTCGTAACGTAGGTGCCACCACACTCCTACTGCTGTAGGATATTTACAGCAGCAGAGCTTCTTCGTCCCCTCATCAGTAGGGGAGTGGGCCTGGCAAAATGTCGC
Source organism: Saccharina japonica (assembly GCA_008828725.1). Classification (NCBI taxonomy): domain Eukaryota; class Phaeophyceae; order Laminariales; family Laminariaceae; genus Saccharina; species Saccharina japonica. The sequence goes on along the minus strand of MEHQ01001723.1, from coordinate 271,450 downwards.
TCGATACGGACTGCTGCTGCCGCTGCTACGGTAACCGATAAGAATGTCAACGTTTTATTGACCATATACATACTTACGTTAACCCTTAAGAACTCGGCAGTTAAGAATTTAATCTTGATTTTTAGACGAAAATAAGAACATGACCTCTTTTGTACTGAAAATGGTGTAGGGCACACCCTGCCTTAAATAAGAACTCCAGTCTGATCAGAATTAAGAGATTATTAACTGGTGTCGCGTACTGTATGTGTAGTGTTATGTAAGGGTTGAATTGTCAATGTACGTTATCAGTCTGAAGTGTGCCAAAGTAGCAAGTAAGAATAAGGTAACATGCCAACATAATGTTGCTCGCTACGGGCTCGTGTCGCTAACACGGTAGCACAATGTTAACGGAATATTGGTAATTCCGCTAACACACTAACGCATAGTGTTATGTAAACGTTTATTGGACCATGTATGTACGTTATCCGTCTAAAGTGTGTTACGGCAGCAAGTAATAATTCCGCTAACACACTAACATAACGTTACTCGCTGCGAGCTGATATCGATAACACAGTGACATAACGCTTCATTGACCATGTACGTTATCCCTATAACGTGTGTTACGATGGCAACTAGGAATTTCGGTAACACACTAACATAGTGTTACTCGCTATGGGCTGCCTACCTTAACACCGTAACACGTATACTGCGGTCATCACGGGGTCAAGGCAACACTCTTAACATAATGTTACGCGATCGCTCGCCAATATCGTAACGCACTAACACTATGTTATCACAAAATCCGGAATTTACATAACGTAGTAACGTAATGTTACGATTTTTTCCCGCTGGCGCGTAACATTACCATAAAACGTTAAGTGTTGCGTTATCCGAGGTGTGAAATGTTTATATATGTGATTTTGGGTCTATTGTTGGTGGTGATTACTGCTGTGGTCCCTCGCAAAACTGCTGTTCCAGAGTCTTGAGTAGTTTCACTGCTGTTGTTGTATTATACGTAAGACTATTTATTTGAACAACAACAGCAGCAGTGGTTCTTCTGTACGTATTCCTCCGTATTTCTGCTGTACTGCTCTCATCGCTTGCTCCGTGCTCAGGCGTGCTTCGATGCGTCGAGGCTTTTGGCACAGCTATTCAGATCAAGCGCAAGGATTGTTTCGCTCATGCTTGCCGAGCTCTTTTCCCGGGAAGTGGCTTCGTGGAGGAATGGGCTGAGACTGCCTTCAGCTCGTAGTTGGTCAACTGACCCGCAGCAGGCAACATCTGATGCGGAGTAGAGGCCGAATGATTTGTATAGGGCGATAACAAAAAAACGGGTATACCCGGTCGGTTTTCACTCAAAAACGGGTACACTCTGGAATCAAGTAAAAGACACGCCCAGCGAGCCACGCGATTGGCCAAAAACAAATTGTACCCATTTTTGAGAGAAAATGTCCCGGGTACAACTGTAAATGTCTATTATGCTTTGGTTTTAACAGTTTTTGGTTATTTATTTTGCTTTAACAACTTGCCTACAGTGTGCCTCGCTCTCCACTGCGTCTGCGGCCGCTCTTTCGTTGTTTCATTTCATTTCAAGCTTTTCACAATCAGCTTAAACTCTATTCAACCATTTTACGCACCTGGGTAGTACGTAGTACGTACGTCTTCAGAGTCATATACACGACCATTCACCTAATATACTGTTGTATGTGTGCACAGCAGTACCAACATACCTGGTACGTACGTATGACATACCTGGTATACGACTGATGTATTTTTACTGTAATACCACTGCTGCTGTACGTATGTGGTGTATTTCAGGTTCACGCTGAAACCAAGTAAAACACACATACTTGCCGCCAGAACCCTTCACGTCTAAACACCCTTGACCCCTGACCCTGCCCCCGACCCCACCCGGACCTGGACCCTCCAAACAAAATCCGGACACGTGTAAGTGTATAGTTAGGCGCCGACAAGTGTGCTTGGTTATCACTACCCCTCAGAAACGGGCACGATGTGATTTTCGCCAATCTACCCCGTGATGGCTCGTGGGATGTGGTGTTTTGACTCGATTCCACGCTGTACCCGTTTTTGACTCAAACCGGCACGGGTGTACCCGTTTTTGGTTACTGCCCATTTTTATAAGTTCGCAGATATGTAGGCTCGCCAGTAGTGGTGCAAGGGGGTGAAGCTACTGGCGTTCTCTTGGTGTGTAGCAGCGCAGCATCTTCCTAACTATTTGAAACGATTCGTGGGAAACACTCCACAGTGTGCGGCCCGCGAGTGTTTCGACCCACGGCGTTGAGTGTTCTTTTATGAGCATTCGATGTTGATGACGACCAACTTATACACCAATGGGGGCGGCATGCTTATCGTGCAACCTATAGTTTGCACTCAACGCGTGTTGTGTTTTTCTTGGCCGAGTTTGCGGAATGGGGGCCATTTTAGCTGATCAGGTTTTCTCAGAATGGCAACGGTGCTTTCTGTCAGTTATCCGAGAGAGTCGTGTGGCGTGTTTTCTTATCGCCCCAGAGACGGGGTGCGGGGGATGCCTTTTTAAAACAGACCGATCAAGCACTATAATTAATATCCTGTCTGCGCTATTCACTTGTTTAGGTTTCGGCCGTGCGCCGTTGGCTCCTTTTGCCGAATTTGTCCTCCCTTCTCTGGTGCTAATGACACGTCGGCTGTTTTCCCCGCGGTGAACCACCACAACATGTTTCATACCAGGTACCCTGGTATGTTTTACTACTCCTTGTCGGAATGTACATGCCGCGTGATGTCATCCGTCACAGCCAGAACGCCACGTCTCATCGTGACAGGGGCTTCAGCCCGCTACATGACCGCGTCTCATATACCTGGCATACCTGTCTGTATCGAAACCCCATGGATGTATATAAACGTCTACTTCTTCCAGAGCCACGGCGCCATGCATATAGATATATGCATATGTCATCGACCTCGAACGCTACGGTGATCTTGGGCCTCTTCGACTTTGAGTTCGGTTCAGACCGGACTCGCACTCGGGACCCGTTTCGACGTCCTCGCCTTCGCTTTCTCGTCTGCTCTTCTCGAGGGTCGCGTCCCTCAGCCCCCGCCCCTCACTCTCCGCCCGCGTGCGCTCTCGGGTCAAGTGCCGCCGCTGAGCGCAGCGACCTTGAAGTGGGCGGATCTTGCGGAGATGCCTCGGCTTTACTGGCCGCTGAGGATGATATGCGTGGTACTGTTTCTGCTGAGTGAGATATTTGTGTTACTGAGTCTCCACTCGAACTATTTCGCCTCAATTAAAACAATCGAAGATCCACGGAGGAATGAAAACTCGACTGTTTTTTTTTCGGGTGGATTCATGTATGATACAATAAATAGTAGCTCCTTTTTCAGGGTAGGAATATTACTGCTGTGCTATATACAAGAACAAACAGCAGCATTATACGTACGAGTAGTACCAGGTACGAGTACTGTATGTACGACGGAGCGAGCAGCTGGTATGTATAGTACTGCTGATTGCTGCTGTGTAGTACGTACTGCTGTACAGCAGCACTGTTACTGTTGTAGTGTACAGTGCTGTAGATACGAGTCTGCTCAGACACACGAGAGTCAGAGAATAATTGAGACCCCCCCCCCGTTGCCAGCTTTCAAATATCTCGACTTTGCATATCCACGCGGAACCACTTGCTCGGCACGAAGTGTTTTTGACGCACGTACCCAAAACTGAAACTGAGCCCGCCACCTCGACTGGTGCATTCTGACAGAGACTGAGCAATGAAGTTGCGAACTGAGTATCAGCACTTACAGTAGCGTTTCCTTCTTCCTGTAACACCTGGCATTGCCTTGATTCTGCACGTAGTATGAGTCATATATCAAAACACATTATCGAGCGCCATCATATTGTTGTCGTAAATCTCACAAACTATCCTGAGGACTGAGACTATCCAGGGAACACGGAAAGCGACTGAAAACATTTCTGAGACTGACTGTTGAGACTGAGAAATGAGGTTGCGAACTGAATATTTCAGCACGCAGCATTCCCTTCTTCCTGCGACCCTTGGCATTGCCTTGATTCTGCACGTAGGCGTCAGATATCGAAACACGAGCGAGCGCCATCACATTGTCGTAAATGATAAGGATGGCACCAAACAACTGATGTACCAGGTATATGTCCTATCCGAAGCATGGGTGCCGGCGAATGCCGGCACCAATGCGGAGTCCTCGTATATATATACATATATACATATGTATTTCTATAAACGCGGGACATGCATTTGTTTTCCTCGTCCTTACAATAGTAGTCACGAACTCATTGTACGGCCCTATTATCGGGCAGTGACTACTTTAACTTGCAATATGTCCACGAATTTCATCGTGTCTCTTAGTATTACCTGTTAGTGTACTTCTTACTGTTCATAAAAAGCAACATCTGACGAGGCTCACGCAGCTGAATCCATAGCATCGTGAGTGCCCAAACAAATATCATTGCGAGCATCAATTGTGCATGAAGTCTGCATCCATCAGAAATGAAGCGGGCATCATGCTAGAATAACTTGATACTGTCACGGCTGTCCAAAAACCCTTCGACATTCAAACGAAACTTGTTAGATGATACTACCACTTTACGGGTCGACATCCGTCGGGTCAAGACTACCGAAGCCGACAATATAATCCGGGCAAAACGATACGCAACATGAACAAAATACTATATTAATCGCCGTGTGATTACACGGTTGAAAGTCAACCCCCGCCCTGCTCTCTGGCCGTCCGCGTAATATAATGAAACTGCAACTACTTGACGACACATCCCCGAAACACAACTACCGAAGAAGCCCTCAACTCCGTCGATAACCCCTCCCCCTTACAAAATAAAACCCTGCCATCTGTTAAAAAGTCATTTCAGTCAGCAGGCTGGTGTCAAAAAGGAGCGCAGCCAGGGGAGGTACGCCTTACCAGGACCGGAACTCGAGCTGAGTCCGGTCCCTGCGCTTTCCGTCTTTCTGCGAGGACGCCGCGAACTGAAGAGCTGATAGGTGCTTCTTCTCGTCCCTATAGCACTGTTTGCACATGACCACGCCACCGATCTCGGAGCAAGGCTTGCAGAGGCAGGCGGTCTCAACCTTCTTGCCGCGGAGCCCATCTGTCCGACCGTGCACTGGGGTAGTGCGGGAGGCGCAGAGCCTAGACTCGCAACAAAGCCGTTGCTTATAAAGGTGTGCAAGCGTACCATCTACCAGTATCAAAAGCGCCTTAGTGCTGATCCTAACCCTGCGCTTTCCGTCTTTCCGCGAGGACGCCGCGAACTGAAGAGCTGATAGGTGCTTCTTCTCGTCCCCACAGCACTGTTTGCACATGACCACGCCACCGATCTCGGAGCAAGGCTTGCAGAGGCAGGCGGTGTCAACCTTCTTGCCGCGGAGCCCATCTGTCCGACCGTGCACTGGGGTAGTGCGGGAGGCGCACAGCCTAGACTCGCAACAAAGCCGTCGCCTACTAAAGCGTGCAAGCTTACCATCTATCAAATGCCCCTTAGCGCTGATCCTACCCATCGTAGAAGACGTCCGCACCACCGCCCCCAGCGGAAGCTTGCCGGTTCCCGGGTCAAGCGAGCTGATGAAGCCACCAAGCGAAGGCAGTTTTCCGAGCGCGGTAGCCGATAGAGACACCCCACTGTCGGAGGACCTCTTGTGCCGTCCCTTTTGCGCATCCGTAGTCTCGAAGAAGTCGGGGATGCCTCGTTCCGACCACTGCAGTGGGTCCTCCTCACCAGTCTCGCTTTCTTCTTCTTCATCTTTTTCGTCGTCGTCGGCGCTCTCGGCGCGCTCCTGCTTCCTCATCTTGCCCTCTTTCCCACCTCCTGCGTTCAGCTGCATGTTGCCCTTTTCCCCACCTCCTGCGTTCAGCGGCTTCTTTCTATTCTTCCCCGCTTTCACCTCACGCTGCAGTCAATACGTTACAAAGTAGCGGCGGTGACGACAACAACAAGGAACACGTAGATCAGCATCTCGCTTGTGTAAGATTCGAGATGCCAGCCGTTGCATCCTACTACTGTAGACAACTAACTGCCTACCCGTATACCAGGGTATTGCAGTAGGCGGAAGTTGCCCCGAACTTGCGGTCATATTCGCATCGTGCTGTACGGACGGAGAATGCACTTATTTCGTAGGTCGAACACATAAAGGCCACGCCTCAAAACCGGGTCCAGTACTTACGTAGGTACCATGTACAATATACACGGACGAGTGCATAGTCGTTACCGTTGAACGGCTACCAATGGGTAGAAACAGTAAGCCAGGAATAAAAAGCTGCTGTACGCGCAGTTCTGGAGAGGAACAACTAAACATGAGAGAGAAACAACAACATCAGTACGACGGCAGCACCAGAGTCGGCAGCAGCCGCTGCGGGGGCGGCGGCTTTGTTAGGAGATGCGATTCCGAGGACCAACGACCAAACGGGTAGGGTGGATAGTAACTGATCCCAGTCTGGCGGGAAGGCTTCTTGGCCTGGGTTTTTGTTGGTGGATGAGCTTCGGCAAGTTTCACACTACCCGGAGAGATGACTCTTCGGGTGGCTATCCCCACCGCACCGGGCCCCTTCGGGGGCCAGGTCGGGTCAACATGCTCAAGTCTCCGGAGCAGTTGCAGCATGGGCTGATACTGCCGACGGGGTATCGAGCGAATTGACACACGACACGCAGTGAGACGTGGAAGTGTGGAGGGCTTAAAGCTTTATTTTTTAACCATCCGCCGGAGGATTAAAAATAAAAAGATAAAGAAAAAGAAAATGAAGCAGCAGCAGGACATATGTATCGAAAACAAATAAGTACTAAAAGTAAAATCCGTAGTGCGCACGATAAAAATACCTCATACAGATATACAATGGCGACAGGTGGCTTACGCTATTAATAGTAGGCCCACTTCATCACGTCAACTCTTCGGAACCTTTGACCTACCCGGGTATGACTTTACTTATACCCCTTCGAAATTATCGGAGTCACTAAGGGTATCTAAAGGATTGTCAAGAAGCGTTTTTGATTTTGGTGACTTGTTTGAATTTTATAACTTCAGATTTCGTTCTCCTCATACTGGTACTTTACAGTACCAAGATTTACGTTCGTTTATATCACACGTATAGTATGGTTATTTCAGACTATATACTATAAGTGACAAAGTCACGTGCAAGCCCAGATTTTTCTATTATTTGTCTTATTTCACAAAAAGACACACGCTCCCTGATTTCTACAGCCTCAGATTGTGCCCCCCTCATACAGGATATACATCCTGCATGAGGGCATATAAAACCCGTACGTACGCGCGATCGAAGTATCACACTCAGCTAGCAAATACGAGTTTCGACGAAATCCTCCATCTCACAGCTGTTTTTTTTTTTTTTTTGTTCCATAGAAGATGCCATAAAATATCTGTACGACAATTCAACGAGCACGAGAAACAGATTTCCTTCGTATGAAGAAGTTATCGCTCGTGACAGCAGCAGCAGCAGCACAACAGCATTAACAAAGAGCTACACACGAGGATATACGAAATGTGCCCAATAAATGAATGACCAGGCAAAGCAGTTTGTAACAACCCCTTTGGCACTGCACCACAAGTATAGAGACACACTACTTGAAAATAGGGTGGGCCCGTTTCGGTTGTAACAACAGCAGCAGCAGCAGCGGCAGCAGCACAGCAGTAGCAGCAGCAACAGCGGCGGTGGTGGCGATAGCGGTTGTCGTGGCGGCGATGACAGCCGCTGAAAATACCAGCGAAATAAAAATGTGTACTCGCTTGCTTTTTGGGAAACGTCCACTGTAACCACAGCTATGGACAGCCCGAACAGCTGAAGCCTGGGATGTTTTGAAACGAGTACCTATTCGTTTGGTGCGATACTTTTTAGAAACTCGCATTCGTTCGAAATAATTTGATGCTCTCAACTTGCGCAGAGCGAAACACTGGGAAGAAAAAAACAACAGTGGTAACCTGTACGCCGGTAAACGAAAGCGACAAGTGCTAAAACACCACCACAAGCTGGCAGGAACTGAGAGGAAGCCAGCAACAAGCTCAGCAGCACCGCGGCAATTCATAGTTCGGATAAAAGTACGGTACGCAACTTGCACCGTGTTCTACGGAGGCACGCTATAATTCACACAAGAGAGGCATACACCGAAAAAGAGGGCGATACTCTCAAAAGGGGGTAAGAACCCAATAATAGAATATGCAATCTCGCTTTTACTCACCGCAAAGCGCCAACTCCTCCTTTCCGTTGACTCGCCAAAATGCCTTCTTGTAAGGTTCTTCTCTGATCTTGTTCAAACCGGCCTTCAGCTTCTTCTTCATCGCGTTTTTGGTGAGGGACGGAGGAAGCAGCCCGTAGTACGAGAGTGGTTGATGCCCCCGGTTCGAATGCTGCCGTCGCTGTCACACTTTGCTTCTGGGTCCCCGCTATACCGCTTTTCCTCCTTGCCGTTTCCGCCCCCCCCACCCTTTCCGCGCGCCACCAACCTCCTTCTCTGTGATTCCTGTCCCCACGCTCCCGACCAACAGCAGCGCGTCATCTCCCCTCCCGAACGCCCAACCGTTTTCTTCCCCTTTTCGGACAGCGGTACCCCCTCCTCTCCGCGGCGCGCCACCAACCCCTCGCTTTTTCTCTGAAAATGGCAACACCCTAAACAACCCGAACAATGCCGCTGGAAAAAAAACAACACGGAGTCTAGATATGATACCTCTCATGAAAAAAAAGACCGCAAGTATTCTGAGAAGCGCGAGCCCACTTCGGTTCGACTCCCCGCGTAAAACACGTGAAAGCGCGTAGAAATCAGAGTTTCGACTTTTTTTTTCGGTTGTCAAAATTATTCCCGTAAAAGATGGCCTGACAACAGAGTTTCAAGTTTTTTTTTCGGTTGTCAAAAAAACAAAAAACGTAACAGATGGCCTGACTCGAAAAACGGCGTGGACGTTGACCGGGGAAATATTTTCCCGTCGTTCAAATCGAATCAGCGGCCTGTAAGACTCTGGCGAAATGGAAAACTGCTCAAGAAAAAAGCTCTGGGGAAAAAAAACTCCTGTGTGTTTTGACTCGGAAGAGTTCACTTTGTGTTTTTGACTGTCCCGCCCAGTAAACCGCGCATTCTTCTTCTTGGCATGAACTCAGTTCCTGGAGGCCCCGACAACAAAACACCACAAAACACCACAATACTTGGTGTTACAGGGGACCATAGTATTCAGGACCCATCACATACACTAAAACATGTATACAGCACTATTTTTACTAGGCACCGGTGGCCCTGGTTACTACAGTACAGGACACTTAATAAGAAACAGGAAATCTGACCCAGCAGGCTGGATTTCTTATTCGAGAGAGAGTGCTTTCTACACTAATTTCAAGATAACAACTCCCGAATTTCTTATTTACCCTCCAAATCTCAGCCTGGCTTTCTTATTAGCCTGCTTCTTATCAGGTGTATTGTTCTGTACTACTGTATGTTCCCGCGTAATAGTTACAACACGGCCGCCGACAATACAGTACAACAGTACCGGCCCGCTCATAAGAAACCAGAAATCGGGCTTAGGCTGACTTTCTGATTTGAGAAAGGGGTGTGTCCTACACTAACTTCAGTATAATAGCTGTCGACTTTCTTATTTCCCCCGTAATGTTTAGGCTGAGTTTCTTGTGGGGCACTTTCTTATTATAATGAGAGGGCCGGTAGTGTATGATAGCCTGCTGGACCTGGGGGGGAAGCCGGAGACCTGCGCCGTCCGACCGAAAAATCTCCGAAAACTATTCCTTTTTTTTTTTCCATTCACGACCACTTCAAAACACTCAGCCCAAATCAACACAGAAATTGTTCAGCAGCAGCAGCAGCAGCAAGAACGGCAGCAGCAACAGCAGCAACAGCAGCAGCAACAACAGCAACAGCAGCAACAGCAGCAGCAGCAGCAGCAGCAGCAGCAGCAGCAACAGCAGCAACAGCAGCAGCAACAGCAGCAGCAGCGGCAACAGCAGCAGCAACAGCAGCAGCAGCGGCAGCGCAGAACAACGCCGAGAAAGCCACGATGTGTCCGTGCTCTCTTTTTCGTCTTCCACCAGCGTAAAAAATATCCATCAGCACGAGTTCTTACTTTATGAGAGCAAGAGTAACCCTATCTTCAATATTTAACGGTTACAACTCCCATCCCCATGTTTCAACGCTTACAACCGTGCCTGCGCTCTTTTGTCACGGTCGCATTGATGACGAACCCCTTTTTTTAAGGCGCCGTCTCCATTATCCAACACTCAAAACCCTGCCTGAGCTCTTTTGTCACGGCCGCATTGATGATGAACCCCTTTTTTAACCCATTTAAAACCGAAAAAAAAGTGTCCCGCACTAGTTCCAAGTAGTTTGTCCCCAAATCCGTGGGACCAGTTCTTAAGCCATTCAGAACTGCAAAACGTATCCCACGCTAATTCCAAGTAGTTTGTCTCCATATTCGTGGGACCAGTTCTTAGGGGGTTAAGGCGCCATCTCTCCGTGCTCTCTTCACATCTTCCACCAGCGTAAAAAAATCCATCAGCACGAACTTTCCAAGGCCGCCAGAGTCACCCTATCTTCAACATGTAACGGTTACAACTCCCATCCCCATTATTCAACGCTTACAAAACCCTACCTGAGCTCTTTTGTCACGGCCGCATTGATGATGAACCCCTTTTTTAACCCATTCAGAACTGCAAAACGTATCCCACACTAATTCCAAGTAGTTTGTCTCCAAATTCGTGGGGCCAGCTCTCAAGGGGTTAAGGCGCCATCTCTCCGTGCTCTCTTTTACATCTTCCACCAGCGTAAAAAAATCCCATCAGCACGACTTTCCAAGGCCGCCAGAGTCACCCTATCTTCAACATTTAACGGTTACAACTCCCATCTGTCTCCACTATTCAACGCTTACAAAACCCTGCCTGCGCTCTTCTGTCGCAGTCGCACTGATGATGAACCCCCCTTTTAACCCATTAAAAACTGAAAATAAATGTCACACACTAATTCCAAGTAGTTTGTCTCCAAATGCGTGGGGCCAGCTCTCAAGGGGTTAAGGCGCCATCTCCATCATTCAACGGCTTAAAAACCCTGCCTGCGCTCTTCTGTCGCAGTCGCATTGATGATGAACCCCTTTTGAGGGATATCGACCAAAACAGTCATAACGTTAGGTAGTGCTGCTACCAACCGCCTACGAGCATCGTGGAGCGCCCAGCATTGCGGGTAGGGGGTCATGTCGCGCCTATTATGCCTCACGCCTTACAACTGACTCCCTTCATTTGTAACTCGGACGCCAACCATTGTATAATACCATCCGTCCGTCAGTCACGCAGCGGCCGTTGCTGCAATCCTCCATTTCGTCGTCAAATGTTTCCAATCCGACACAAGTCGACGAGGGAAGAAAGTGCTGAAATCTTCTCGCGATAAAAATGCAACGCAAGAACCGTAGTGGGGGAGGAGGGAGAAGCGCCTACTTTGTGACCCCGGATCTGAGTTACGTCTAGGAAGGAGAGAGAAAGGAAGGGCGAAGATAATAAATGGGATGGAAAAAAAAAAAAAAAAACTCAAGTCCCACGAGGATTAACCCCTTAAGAACTGGTCCCACGAATTTGGGGACAACCTACTTGGAATTAGTGTGGGACATTTGTTTTCCAGTTCTGAATGGGTTACGCCACTTCATTCTTCGTACGCAGATATACAAAACACGCATAACCGATACCTGGTACACAACAAAAGCGTGAGGACACAACTGAAACAACTACTTTTTACGGGTATACAGCAGGGCGTAAAATAGGTGGTGAAATGTTGCGCTGCCGCACCTTTTTCTCGCGAATGTCGTATTTTTCACCACGCTGCGAAGGCATGGTGCGGCTTGCCGCACCACGCTTTTCTTGTGCCGCACCTTTTTTCGCCTTTTTTCGCCGTAGTCGAAAAAAATTGTGCGGGCCCTTTTTCGCCGAAAAAAATGTTTGGGCCCTTTTTCGCCGCAGGCGAAAAATTTTTGGGGTGTTTTTCGCCGCAACACCTCACATCTGCTGCTGACGATATCTCACATCATTTCTGAACGTAATTTTGTCCTCGTTTCTTCGCAAAATGCAGAACATTCTAAGGCAGCCGACACCACGTATACAAGAGGATAAACCGAGCGGGTTAGACGCACATTTTGAGTATATTGACGCATATATGTCGAAAAAAAACGGCCTCCGGCGACCATCCGGGGGCCCTCCGATGTGGTGCGGTGATTTCACCACGAGCTGGACGTCTATTTTACGCCCTGGTATACAGTACGCGACAGACGTTAAGCATCTCTTATTTTTGACCAGACTGGAACTCTCATGCAAGACTATAGGTGTGTTCCACGCTATTTTCAGTACAAAGAGGTGGCATTCATATTTTCCCCCCAAAATCTCAATCGCATTCTTATTTCCCCCCCCAAAATCTCAATATCAAATTCCTAATTATCAGATTATCAACGTCTGTCGCGTACTGTACCATAAGACGTACACTACAGCAGTACGTGTTACTCCAAGGAACGGATGTACAGAGCAAAGTTTCGAAGAATCGACTATAGACATACTTACTAATACCCTTTTCACGGTTTGCCGATCGCTGGCCTCTCAGAGCTCCCACTTCGACACCGCCTCCTTCTATTACTTGCCGCACCTCTCCTTCCTGTCTTTGTTTCCTCTACTTTAGTTGGCGAGCGCGTTGTTCTTTTTCCGTTTTGGGTTCGTGCGTGTACCCAGTGAGCACGGCAGCGCGGGCGAGCCCGGCGCCATCGCGGGTATGGGAGGGCGCTGGCCAGTAGAGCGGGGGTCAGAAGGAGCGCGGCCCGTGGCTAGGCGTGGCGTGTCCATCGAGACACGAGGGGAGCTTGAAGGGGCGTTGTCTGCCTTGCTGCTGCTGCGATCAATCCAGTATGTCCGACAGTATAAGGTTCATTGCCGTCTATAAAATAACATTCAGGCGATGTTTATTTCTCGAACAGATATTATTTACAGAGAGACAGCTATTAATAGGCGGTTTGAACACCATCATCGTCGAGCGGGCGAACGAGGGCCACGGTGAGCACCGGGCTTCACGCGAGGCGGGCCACGGGGCTCACCGGGGGCAGAGAGGCAGTAGAGGTCGACCCAGACCGAATCGATAGCGAGGTGATCGCGGGGGGGGGCGGGGAGCTTCACAGCAGAGAGAACGTGACAGACGTTGCTACATTTTGTTTTAAGCGGCGCAACCATCACAGACCCGACGGCCCGACGTTGTTGTTTTTTTAAATCGAATTTTCGTGTTGACTTGATTTTCTATTTTTTTCGACCGTTTTTTTTGTGGGGTTTTTCGCTCCTGCCGTTTTGTTCGAGTACGAGTATCATACGAGTACGTATGTACGTCTTTCTCGGTTTCGTGCATTGTTTGTTTGGCACTTCACAAATTGACGACCTTGCTGTGCTGTCCTGTGCTTTCTCGTTCGAACATACAGCTTTGTTGTCCTGGAGCATGGAGCTCTTGGCATTTGCAAGTCGCCTGTACGTTTTTATTGTTTTATTTTGTTGTGGTATAGACTGCTGCCGCAGGTGCTTTGCCACACATGCCGCGTATATACCAGTACTACGTACTGCAGTACAATGCAGCGGTAGGCGGGTACTATACGCTCAGCTGTACGTACGTACAGCAGTACGTATTTTGCTGCACCATGAATCTCTTGGCATTTTCAAGCCGGTCCTTGAGCCACATCGTGGACCTCTGCTGCCCCTTTCCTTGCGCGAGCGTAGTGGACGGCGTCGCCCGCCCGCCGGCGGAGCGGAGCCCTTGAAACAAGCAATAAGCATATCAAGCAAGAAAAATACTACGAGTACCGTAAGTATAAAACATTATTGCAGTCGTACGTACCTCATCCTGGCTCCCCTCGACGCCTCTCGCCCGCTTGGCGGCCGTCTCCCTCGCCCGATTGGCATCCACCTCCCCTCCCGAGCTCTCGCCGCCGTAATCGTTCTCGATCTTCACAACGCACGGGACCATGAAGGCATCATCGTCCTCGTCCGAATCTCCCCGGTTGCTGACAAGGTGGCGACAAGGTGAGAGCAACAAGGCACAGCATTCGTTAGACTTTTGGCCGCCTCGGGACCCAGATATCAGCGACAAAAACAGCTTTGAGAGGCCTCGTCTGGAGTATTTCCGGTTCCTGCCAGGGTGATGACAAGGTGAGAACAACCAGGGTTATAAGGATTACCCTGGGCTGGGTAATCGATCGATATTTTACCCCTAAAGCTCAGCAGGTAATGATACCCTCACATTTGGCGTCGTCGGCAGGACACGGGTTCGAATCTCCCTTCGAACGTTTCTTTTATGGAAACGCTTGTGCGTGCGTCCCTAAACAACATATCGCCCTGGTTCCCCAGCTATTGAAACGAAGCGGGTAGCTCAACGTACGGCCGTATATGGTACCGACGTCCCAAACATCCCGCCGTTCAGAGGGGGGGAGAGTGTCATAAGGATTACCCTGGGCTGGGTAATCGATCGATATTTTACCCCTGTAGCTCAGCAGGTAATACCCTGCAGCACTCGTTGGCCATTTGGCCCCCATCGGGGGCCCAGAGATAAGCGACCGAAACAACATTGAGAGGCCTCGTCTGAAGGCGTCGTCATCAACGTTCTTATTACAATAACTCCGGTTCCTGAAAAAGGTGATGACCACAAGGTGAAAACAGAACACGGCACAGCATTTATGAATACGTAGTAGCCTCCCTTAACCCCTTTCGAGCCCCCATGAAAAAAAAAGCAAGAAAAACGGCAACAAAACAATAATAAAAGAAACAAGATCGATCTGCGATCTTATCATCAGAGTAGTAAGTAGAGCTGCAGATGGGGACACAGCGACGTTGCTTGATGGGGACACAGCGACGTTGGATGGGGACACAGCGACGTTGCTTCGCGCACCGACGCGCAGTCGGCGGTCGGCGCGTCTCTCCGTGGCCAGACTACAGTCGGCTGGCGTGAGCTCGGGCCTAGAGAAAAAAAGGGAAGCGCGTTCGGCGCACGCCTCTCGGTACTCGTAGACTACAGCAGCAGCAAGCAGCAGTTAGCTTGCTGGGCTCGGATGCTTCGTTGTGTCAAAATACAAAATACCAAGACAAGTTGACTCGAGCGCACTCGGCACGTCTCTCCGCCGCCAGACCAGAGACAGCCAGCGTGGGTTCGGACGCTTGGGTCCTACACCCAGTGCAGCGCCCTCGGCGCGTCTCGTCGCGTCGCCAAACCACAACAACAACAGTGGGTCTCGCCTTTTGCTCGAATCTCTGCACGTAAAATAAATCGCCTTTTCTCGAATAGGAAGGGTGTTTTGATTTTCACGCTGAAAAATCGATCGGACCAAAATCTGAAGCTAAGAAATCGAACCGTATAGGAAACGGCCTTATTAGGCCATCTCTTACGGAAGATTTATGAAAACTGACAAAATTGAGGAATTCTCGATCGTCAAACAAAACCAAACGATAATTTTTCAGTTCACAACCTTATCATGACCCAAGTACTGAGATTGTTTCGGACAGCAAGTTGTGACAAAAAATGTGCAACAGCCGCACGAGGAAGACGGTACTCGAATACTTGTACGCGAAAGCGCCTCCGAGATATTTCGCTGCCGCCCTGGACTATGGGTGGTCGAGGTTTTCGTCGCACGGCAGCACGCAGCGCAGAAGCATTGTACCCGACGGTGGCCAACGGAAAACACGACGGAGGGGTGTACTTAGAAGTTGTGGTTTCCTCCTCGCTGTCTGCGTTCTTCGTTCATCAACAAACACATATCTCCCGGAGATCGACTGCCCTCTTGACGAGACAAGTTTTGCTACTGTACGAGTGCTTGGAGAATGCCGCAGTCGCAGATGGAAGGAGAGTTACAAGACTCTCGTGGCCGACACCATCGCAATCAGATCCCATCGAATTGTTGTGATGTCTGAGGAACGCGCGGGCGGGGAGCGTGGCACACAGCAAGCAGCAGTACACCTGTTGCTTGCTTGGCAGACAGATGCGGCTTGTACTCAACTGCTGTTTCCGGTACTTTTGAACGCGTGCTGCCTCCAACGACGTGTGGAAACCTATCGCGATGCCAAATCCAAGTGCAGTTGCAATCGCGATCTTGATCGAAAATGGGGCTCCATTTCCGAGTGGAGGCCGACTTGAAAATGATAATCGAAAAAAATGACCACGAATGGACCCACTGTCAGGCCCATAAGGTTGATGATCGGGTTTGAAAACTGAAAACGTTCATTTTCAGTTTCCAGAACATCGCAATCAGATCCCATCGAATTGTTGTGATGTCTGAGGAACGCGCGGGCGGGGAGCGTGGCACACAGCAAGCAGCAGTACACCTGTTGCTTGCTTGGCAGACAGATGCGGCTTGTACTCAACTGCTGTTTCCGGCACTTTTGAACGCGTGCTGCCTCCAACGACGTGTGGAACCCTATCGCGATGCCAAATCCAAGTGCAGTTGCAATCGCGATCTTGATCGAAAATGGGGCTCCATTTCCGAGTGGAGGCCGACTTGAAAATGATAATCGAAAAAAATGACCACGAATGGACCCACTGTCAGGCCCATAAGGTTGATGATCGGGTTTGAAAACTGAAAACGTTCATTTTCAGTTTCCAGAAATCTTCCGTAAAAGATGGCCTAAATATTTTTTAGGGCCAAAATCTGACGTCATCTCACGCCATCTCCTTAATATTTACGTCAGCTTATTTGGTGCCATCTCACGCCATCTCCTTAATATTTACGACAATGTGATGGCGCTCGCTCGTGTTTCGATATCTGACGCATACGTGCAGAATCAAGGCAATGCTAAGTGTTGCAGAAAGAAGGGAATGCTGCGTGTTGAAATATTCAGTTCGCAACCTCATTTCTCAGTCTCAACAGTCAGTCTCAGAAATAATGTAATCAGTCGTTTTCGGTGTTCCCTGGATAGTCTCAGTTCTCAGGATAGTTTGTGAGATTTACGACAACAACGTGATGGCGCTCGCTCGTGTTTTGATGCGTGACACATACGTACAGAATCAAGGCCATGCCAAATGTTGCAGGAA
Source organism: Saccharina japonica (assembly GCA_008828725.1). Taxonomy (NCBI): domain Eukaryota; class Phaeophyceae; order Laminariales; family Laminariaceae; genus Saccharina; species Saccharina japonica. The sequence continues at coordinate 254,415 of MEHQ01001723.1, read as the reverse complement.
GAAGAAAACGCTAAGTGTTGATACTCAGTTCGTAACTTCATTTCTCAGTCTCTGGCAGAAGTGCACCAGTTGAGGTGGCGGGCTCAGTTTGGTACGTGCGGCAAAAAACACTTCGTGTCCAGAAAGCGGTTCCGCGTGGATAGTAGAGAGACGTCACAGTTGGCCAAGGGGGGGGGGTCTCAACTATTCTCTGACTCTCGTGTCTTAGCAGACTCGTATGTACAGCACTACGTATACACTACAACAGTATTACTGTTCAGCAGTACGTACCACAGCAGCAGCAGTTTCTACATACAGTACGTACTTGTACCAGGTACTGGTATTGCTGTTTGTACCTTGATTCCCAGCGCCAGAATCGTAATAATCAGCCCGACCCCTGGAAGATCTATCCTACGAAGTCGTTGTCAATAGGACTCACGGACTCAAGAATCCAACCGAGAAAAAAAGATTAATTCGTACTCGGTATATTATTGAACCGAGTTTTTTATTGTCGTACTGCACAGCAGCTGTACGTTTTTGAGCCGAGTTTTGTGTTGTCGTACTGCTGTGCTTGCTGCTGTTGTATCGTACCCGTATCCGGACGAAGCAAGGCCGAGGGGGTGGAAGGGACTAAAGACGACCGCTCAGGTAGTCGGGAGAAAGCGGTCGCATTTGCGCGACCGAGCTATCGAAGAAAGGAGCTATACTGTATTGAAGCTCGTAACGACAAAAGAAGCCGACATAAATAGATGTATGAAAGAAGCTTGCTTCCTTGAGGAATAACTTGGATGCCCCGCAAATAACCTTACTGTCTCAAGGAAACTATCTCGATGTCCCGCCGTCTCGAAAGAGCCTACGGATTGAAGGCCGCCGCGCTCGGCGGCGACGCGCGACAAAAAAAAAGCGCGAGCGGGAACAGGCCCGTCGGAGGCCGGAGAAGGCGACCCGCGAGAGAACGGACGAGAAAGCGCGGGCGAGGCGCCGAGAGCTGACGCGTTTTCATTTCGGTCTGAAGCGCAGACGATAGGAGGGACTTCGGTGATTTCCAAAATCACGAGAGGCATCGATGTTGATCATATACATTTCTATGTGTCGGCCTGTACCGTGTGTGGTGCAGCAGACGCAGGTACTGCAGGAGGGCCACTTGACACCAAACCGCGATCATCTCGTCACATTATGCCAACACATGCGCACCGAACCCTTCGAAATGTGGACCACTTGGCTAGTTTAGTCGGGAAACCGACCGAAAAACCGACCGAAAATGTTCGGTTTCGGTTTCGTTTTTTTTCCGTTTACGAAAAAACCCCGACCGAAACCGACCTACTTTTCGGTGAGAAACCGAAAAACCGACCGAGACCATTTTCATTTTTCGGTTCACCTCACTGCTCGGGATGCTGCGGCTGGGAAAGAGTCCAAGTTGATTGAGCCGCGTAAAACATACCCTTAGCTAACCAGAGTGCCTAAATAGCTACCTTAGGAAGATCTTCCATCATGCTTTGTCCACTACTGAGGCGAAAAGGCCTGCTGACTGCTAACCGGGTTTTGAAAAATGGAGTCTGAAAAAAAAATGGCATTTTGGTTCGGGGAGGAAAAACCGCAGAGAGCAGACGAGCAGGGGCGGGAGAGCACCTGTGTTGCACTGCCCACAAAGTGAGCAAAAAAGTACTTTCAGATAACGCCTAATTTGTGAAAAACGGGGTTGGGTCAATATCGAATAAGGCCTTTTTCACAGACACCGTGCTCTCCACAGAAGCCCCCAAAGTGCACACCACACGCAGAAGAACTCAATCAAGTCACGGTAGAGCCTGTTCGGTAGCTTGATGGTGCTTGATCCTCCTAGAGTTGGATTAATTCAGTTTCCCGCAGATGGAAGCAGGTAGCAGCTTCTGTCGAAGCAATTACGCCGCCTGTTTAGACAATCTTCACGGCCAAGGTCGCGGTGGAAGGCGTGGACGAAATCGCCCAGAACTCTTCCTGCGCCCGTGTATATATGCAAGGAAGGTTTTCAGGGGCGGGAGATATCGGGATCGATCCTGCAGACGGCGTAATCGGCCTCAGAAGTGTGCCTCAAAAATCAAAGAAACGTGTACAAAAACGCAGTCATTTATTTCCTGCTGTATACGAGTACTCGTTTCATATTTTTCGAGAAAAAAAAACTTTTCGAGCTGTAAAAAACAACTTGTTTACAGTACGAAAAACAACCTGGAACCACATTTTCAAACTTCAGCGACGAGGTCGCGCACCGTAGAGGGCACGGAATCGGCTGCCACTTTGCCACACTGCTGTGGGTGCGTCAAGGAGTCTTTTGACAGTTGAGGGGCGGGAGATATTCGGATCGACGATATTGACGGAGCTGTGGTGGATTGCATATTTTCCCTCAGGAAAAAATCAGGGGTATTGTTGTTCCAGTTGTCGACTGCTGAAAGTATATTGGGCCAAATCACGATTATTTTGTGGGCAGTGCAACACAGGTGAGAGCTAGAATCCTCGGCGGAAAAGTCGTGATGCGAGCTCCGTGCGCCCTGGCTTCTAGGCCGGCAAGGGAAAACTTGGGGTCTTGAGGTTTATGTCCGTGTGTGTGTGTTTTCGCGTGCGCGCTATCTCAGCGCAAGCCCAGCAGTGCAACCCGCGCCAAACGAAAACAGCGCAACAGACAACAGCAGTAAGCGTAGCAGTACAGCAATACAGCAGTAGATAGATACTCACCCCAAGGCCGGGGGCTATGTGGCTATAACTGAGAAGCGAGAAAGCGCCACTGTTGTAGCACTCTCACCTGCCAATCTTGCACCTTTTGCTGCCCCGTGTGTTCATGTCTCAGCTCACTCTGCGAGTACGCAAGAAGACCAAACGTTGGTGTGGGTCGGTCTTGAAACCCGCTTTTCAACCTCCCCCACAGTTTTCCTGCTCCCGGCCAAGTGTCGCCTACACATCTATATCACTCCCAAGATGGATTTTGGCTGCAGGGCGAACTACGAAAGAGGGTAGAGCAGAGAGTGCACAGCAGAGCACAGCAGAGTACAGCAGAGCACAACCCACAGGCCCACATCTTGCGTATTGGCAGAGTGAGACGACGGGCGCTGCTCTCCTCTCTCTGACACGCTGAGACAGGCGAGGCACGGGATGAGCAAAAGACGCAAGATCGGCAGGTGAGCGTTGCACAAGCATGTACATACCTGGGGTATCTTATGATACAGCAGTAGTTCATGTGTTGCACACCTCGGGACTCGGGACAGATCGTGCAACTACAGCAGCACTACGTACGTACGTAGATCATCCAGTTCCTCACCTGATGTTCTGAGGGTTTGTGCAGGATCTGTCAAGTGCCGATGCAACCCACGAAACTTGTGCTACAACAAAAGATAATACTGCTGATGCAGGCTACGGATACGGCTCCCGCCCGGGCAGATCATACTGATCAGGGATATATCTCCCGCTGCTGTGTGTGTGCTTCCTTTCTACCCGGTGATATCCAGCACACCCAGTGTCCGCGCCGATACTTCATCCGAAAGAGATACCAGTTCTGCGGTCACACAAAACTGCGACACAGAGAGATACTATTACCTACGCTGCAATGCAGTAAGCAGAGCAGACAATGCAGTGCAATCTACGACACGCACGACCTACCCTGCTAGCAATCCAGCTGCGTGAAAAAGAAGAAAATAAAAGAAAGGAAAAATAAGGAATACTACGAGTATGAAAAAATAAATAGAATAAACCAGATCAACGAACAAAAAAAGATAACAAAAGACAAAGACAAAAAGTGTCGCGCTTCTCCCGGAGGAGATGGGACAGACAACACAAATATGATCAAGTGAAAAAACCTAAACAGATTAATACTAATAACGAAAGATAATAATAGGCGACCGAAGCACACCAAAAGCACCTTCCAGGCAGCCAAGGCAGGTTTTGTACCCGTAGTACAGACAGGTTCTGCCAACTAGTCGGTCTGGTACCTTGCTACCCTGTCTGCCGCCTCTTTCCTGCTTTCGTTAGCCGCGGTTTCCCTACGAACCGTCCCCCCGCCCCGTCCCCATTCCCTTGGGCGCCACCCATACAACGGATGCGTGCCGCCTCCTACTCAAATCCGTTTCGTCTTCATGCCAAACACGAAAGACAAGGGAAGAGACGTACGTACGTACGTACGTACGTACCGGTATCATGTTTACCTGTGGTAAAACAGTACGCGACAGCACTTAAGAATCTGGTAATTATTTTCTGGAATTTAAGAAATTACAAGTAAGCATTTGTGCTGAAATCGATGGGGAAATGATAATTATTAGAAATTGGGAAGTGCAAGGGGTTTCGGCAGATAATAACCTGCTGGAATGCACTGCACCCCTGAAAAATAAGAAACTGCCCAAACATCCCCCAAGGTCGCATCAGGCCCCCAACCAAGCTGCCTCCTCACCAAAACAGTCATCGCAGGTGACATTCTTCATATATATATTTTAATCGCCAAAGTGAGTTCCATAAGACAATTGTTTTGTGAAACGTGAAGTGTTAGGATCGTCCTTATCGAGTAACTAACTTTCCCCCTAAATTTCCAATATTTTTTGTTCCAAAACAAAACAGGGAAAACAGGAAAAACAGGATGTATTTGGAAAGTTTGGAATTTTAACAGAAGGCAAAATATTTGGAAGGCGATGTCAGGAGCGCACGAAATAAGTGTATGGCTACCGTGTGCATCTTGAAAAAGGCCAAAGGGTGTGAAGCATGAAGCTACCGTTAGGTGCATACAGCACGAAAACAAGCGGGGCGGTGGGTGCGTGGGTGTTACTATTTATAGAGCGAAACGACAAAGAGCAGACGGGGGGGTGCAGTCGGAGGGGGCGGGCAGAGCCGTCAGCTGGGAGATTCGAAAACAGGCGGAGAAAAACCGGCAGTCAGTACCGGGGGGGGAACGCTGACGCCCAACGTGCGTAACGTAGACCAAGTCGATTGAGTGAGTGTTCTGGCTACAGCAGTAGGAGCAGTGCTACAGCAAAGTCGTTGAAGGTGGCTACGATAAACTGTGAGCCCTAAATAGTATCGTTTCTAATGAATATCTTGTGCGTTATGAGTGATGGATGCCACGCGGGAAAAATAAAAACATCTTCACAAACGCTCAAGAAAAAGAGGTAGCATTGCCTTGGCAAAATAATAAGCTGACTTTTGAGAACCTGACGGTTTGCACCTCTCCGCCAAATAATACAATTGTCTCTGCTGAAATTCGAGAGAAAATAAGACGCGAGACTGAGACAAAATAAGAGTAGCTTCTTAAGTGCTGTCGCGTGCCGTACTCGTACAAATAGTACCGGTGGTAAGCAGTGGACCACATCAACATTCCACATCCAGCCCATCCAGTTGAGATGTCCGCGCTGATATCTGAATCTTCACCCCAGTGTAGAAAAAAAACTACCACCTTATTTGGTACGAGCTAACTACCAGGCAGCGGTAACGCAGAACATGCCGTGGATTTTATTTTATTTTCTATCCTATTATTGACCCATCTATGATCTTCGCCCTCCTTCTCTCTCTCCCTCTTTAGTCGTTACTCAGATCCGGGGTCACTAAGTAAGCTCTTCTGCTCCCTCCCCACTACGGCACGTGCCTTGCATTTCCATCGCGAGATGGTTTCAGCACGTTCTTCCCTCGTCGACTCGCGTCGATTTCCGCCTGCCCACGCTACCAAGGTGCTCTCAGCTATTGGTTCCTTTTTTATTTCCAATAAAGTCAAAATCTCACCACGGTGGGATTCGAACTCGGGCACCAATGCTAGCAGCATTTGAAGCTAGCCACTAGACACTACCGGGGCGACCGATGTATAGATAGAAATGGGGTGCTTGGTACGGTATGCACTACTGTGGGGTATATACCGGGCGCAACCTACGTACTACGTACAGAACACGACTACCCGTGATCAAATAACCAACTTGGGAAAATGAGGGCTCCGCGCAACAGGCGCCGGAAGGCATGTTTGCCGCGCAACTATGCGCCGCAAGCGTGCCACGTAGCCCCCCGTAGGCCCCCCCGGAGGTCCCCCGGAGGGCTGCCGAAAGTAGTTTTTCTCTCGAAAGGAGTCGTGACCCTGTTGAGACTTGAGCGGGGAAAGTTGAGACGATACAAAGGGGGACGGTTACAGAACAAACGGCCACTGCTTTTGATTGGTTGGGGGCATGACAACAAAACTGGTGTCCGAAAGTCACAATGGGTGGAACGCAAGGATCTACTGCACGGCACCGGCGCAGCACATGATCCTCTCTGCCCGTATGCTGATGGTCGCTCACGCTACGCTCTTGTAGGACGGTCGGGGGGGGCACCAAAGCTGTCGGGGTTTTTTTTATTCTTCTCGCTATCAAAAGGGTCCCCCAAAGGGGCTGAGAGACTTTTTTAACATGCGTGCCTTCCTCACCACCTTGTCAGGAACCGGCGAGGCATGGACGATGATGGCGACGATGCCTGCTTCGTCCCGTCCGATTGGAAGGACGATGGTGACGGCGGGCGCTCGGGAGGGGCGACAGCCGCCAGCCGGGCGAGGGGGAAGACCGCCAAGCGGGCGAGAGAGGTCGAGCGGAGCCAGAACCAGGTTGGTGCTGCTGGTCGCACTTCATACTGCTGTGTTAGGAGTTGTGTGAGTAGTGCTTTCAGCAGTAGCTTACGTAGGCATTGCTCTTTTTTTATATACCGTGTAACTTTCATTTTGTAACCGCTCAACTGCTGTACCTTCAGCAGTAGCAAAAGCATTGCTTCGTTTTTCGTACGAGCGAATGCACTTTTCTAATTTCCGCGGCGCGTTGTTTTTCAGGGGCCCCTTTTTTCAAATCGCTGTAGACACAATTTGCCATTGGACATCCCTCCAGGCATCCGACCGCATTTGTTTTTACTTGATGAAAATCAACGATTTTCTAATGCGGCGCAATTTCACATTGACCGTCCACCATCCACCAACGCACACAAGTTGACGCGACAGTTACATGTGCCCTACTGCGCTAGTCCCCAACGACAGCTATAATATATACAGTAGTTTTGCTCTCCAGCGCCGACTTGTAGAACGTTTTGCCCCCATTTTGTTTTTTAATCCTCCGGCGGATGGGTAAAAATAAAACTTGAGCCCTCCACACTTCCACGTCTCACTGCGTGTCGTGTGTCATTTCACTCCATGCCCCCTCCGGAAGTATCAGCCCCTGCTGCCTACTACTACGGAGACTTGAACATGTTGACCCGACCTGACCCCCGAAGGGGCCAGGTGCGGTGGGGATAGCCACCCGAAGAGTAAACTCTCCGGGTCGTCGGCTTACTCGACAAAGCGTGGTCACAAGGTGTCTCCTCTGTTCGTAGAGCGGGTTAGCCCCCCCACCAAGCAGTATTGACACAAACTATATTGTTGCTTTTACGATACATTCTCGCATTGTTCCCTGAAGAATCGTTTTTTCCCCCAATCGCAGTACTGTTACTGTACATAGTGACCTTGCAACAACTGTACGTAGGACCGCCTATACTCGAGTTTGTTTTCTGTTTTTTTTTGTGTGTGTGTTTCCGGGGATTCTAAATTATTGCATCATTATACTAACGTAAAACAGGGGTGCATGTAAAAAAAGACACGCGCACAATCCTAAAACGTTCTTAACGAAAAACACACGAATGGCCTGGACGAAAATACAAAAGGCGAGTTTACAGTTTTTTATTTCTGTATTTTACTTGGTTTCAGTGTACGCGCTCCACCCCCCACCCCCGATTTAGGTCTATAAAATGGATAGCGGAGTGTCATTTATATTTTTTTCGTGCGCCCCTGCCTCAAATGCTGACTATTTTGGTTGATTGCCATCAATATGTAATGGTATGGGCTAGGAAGGCCGGTAATTACCTCTGCATAGGTAATTGGTCCGTTTTCGTATAACTTGGATGGCATTCGTATTCGGTATTCGGAGTATTTATAATATCTGTGGGCCATGCTTGAAGCCCATCCCGAGCCAGATGACATCTGACTCGGGGATTAATATAAGCTGCTTCTCTTCTACGCTTGACTCTACGGAAAGTGAGTGACACCAAGGATGCTTAATAGACAAACCTGCAAGGGGATACTCTGTGTCTCACCCAGTCTTATCATAAATACTATTAATATTAGCATATCGACCCGAAAATAGGCCATGCGCGATGTCACCAGCCATCTGGTGGGAGTGCGCAAAAGTAGTAGTATTACGGGGTGGGCTAATGATGCCATAGTAAATAGGACCTACGGTAAACACAAAAACCTATATATTTCCCTATTTTTCGTAACAATATTTGGTCCTATTTACTAGTGTTTACTATGGGCACCCGCAACAGCGGTACGGCTGGAGTGCGCAGCGGCACGGCCAGTTTTAATGCCGCACACGTGTCGAAGGCTTCCGTGCGTTGTATCACGCGGGAGCGTATATAGCAGGGCTTGTCATGGGCCGGCGCTGATGGGCCTGCCCATCAATTTTGTTATGTGATGGGCCGCGACCCGGCCTGGCCCATCAGAATTTTATTTTAGTGGGCCGCGGCCCGGCCCGGCGGGTCAATTCTTCAGAGAATGGGCCGCTCGCTGCCCGGCCGGGCCCATCTGATTTTCAGAGGATTGACCGCGGCCCGGCCCAGCCCATCGCATTTTCAGACAGCCGCGGTCCGGCACGACCTGGCTCATCATTTGGTTTTCAAAAGTATCGGCCCGGCCCGGCCCGGCCCGGTCCATCTCATGGCAGCGAGGCCCATGAAGACACGGGCTCTTTGTGGGCGGGCCCGTTAGTTTGCATGGGCCGGCCCGTGGATTTGACGGGCTGGCCCAAGGGCCGGCCCATGTGTTGTGCCGTACTGAAAGGTGCATGAGTGAACACTGACGTGGTATTTTTACGTTAATTGTTGGTTTTTCGTTTTCTTTCCTCCCCGTCTGGAGTCCAAGAGTCAGCTGCTTTCGGCCCACGAGGCAAACATAACCAGTACCCACCAGGGCGTAAAAAAGGTGTCCGGCTTGTGGTGCGGGCCCCGCAGGGGCCCCCCGGAGGGGGCTCCCGGAGGGCCGCCGGAGGCCGTTCTTTTTACCATGTATGAGTCAATGTACTCAAAATGTGCGTCAACTCGCTCGGTTTAGCTGTTTGAGGTCTGCTTCATCCTCAGGCAGAGGAAACCAGCCCCAAATAGATATTCTAAGACGAAATCGACACAAAAAAAGCCCCAACTGTTTTAGCCTACCGCGAAAAGCACGCCAAAAACAAAACGGCTGCGGCGCAGTCGCCTGCGGCGAAAAAAGACCCGCACAATGTTTTGCGTCTACGGCGAAAAAAGGAGTGGCACAAAAAAAGCGTGGTGCGGCAAGCCGCACCATGCCTTCGGTACGTGGCGAAAAAAACGGTATTTACGATAAAAAGTTGCGCCAGCGCAACAATCCACCCCCTGCTTTACGCCCTGGTGCCCGCTACTCACACAATTCTTCTCCACCAACGACTCGGTCGGATAGCTCCCGTCCCGACTGTGGACCACCACCCTCTCGCGCTGTTGCAACACCCACAGCAGCAGCAGCAGCACAACAGCAGCAGCACGTGCTGCTGCTGCTCTACCTGGTGCTGCCTCAATAAACGCTGCTGCGATATATACCGAGTCAATACAAAAGCAGGGATGCTTTGGCGGCGGCTTCCCACGCTACAGCAGCAGCAGCCCTCTCCCCCGATTCGACATCGACACACACGAAGGTGAACGTCGCCGAAGCCTTCGGTCTGAAGATGTCCCCGGTCTGGGCCTACTTCACGAAATTCCACCGGCGGTTCCGTCCTCGGGACGAACCAGGGCAAGAACGCCATGCTGCCTGCGACGACGCGGAGACGACAAGGAGTGTCGCCTTGTACACCCACAACGGTACCAAGGCTTGTATTCAACACTTGCACGAGGCATCCTACTGTATGTAGTATATTATACACCCGAGGCGATTTGATTTGCCAGAGATGCATCGTACGAACGTACGAGTAGCTGTTTCTGGCGGATAACGACCCGGGCACACCCAAAACAGTCGTTGTTGCAGCAGTAGTACACCACAGCGCATGGGCCTCTTCCCGGGCCGGACCGTCAAACCACATGGGCCGCCTCATGGGCCGGGCGGAGCGGCGCATACAGAGCCCACATCTCATGGGCCGCAGCCCGACCCGGTCCGGCCCACCAATGGTTGAACAGTCTCGGCCCGGCCCGGCCCGCCCCCACATTATCAAAAGTCTCGACCCGGCCCGGCCCGGCCAGGCCGGCCCATCACAGTTCCAAAAGTCTCGGCCCGGCCCGGCCCGGCCAGGGACCGTCGCAATTTTCAGATCGGCTCGGCCCGATCCGGCTCGGGGGTAAACGTCCCATGACAAACCCTGATATATAGTAATCAGCACCAAATGTGGTTATTAATAGTAGAAGTACTGTAATGTATACCAGGTATGTTTTAGTGTATGTGATGGGTCCTGACTACTATGGTTCTGCGTAATAGCAAAATAAGGGGAATACATTATATTTTGGGACCATGGGGGGTTCTGGTTATTATCGCCCGACTACGGCCGTGCACGACAGGAGTACCCCGTGATAGTTCGGTTACGCCCCCCTGTGTCAGCCTCCCACGGGTTATTCCGCGTGACCAATGCTGCAATCGTCGCTCCTGTTTTCGAACGCTGTTTCCCCCCCCCCCCCTGTTGAATTCCCGAAGGGGTGGTGGACCCTTTAGGGATTTGCAATAGATTTACAGTGGGTACCCTGATTTTTAAGAGCAACCTGTGACAATCTTAAGCAACAAACAGGCGTACTTAACTACACAGTGCTCTTGTAGTGGGCAATATATACCTGGTAGCTTTTAGTACAGGCGGGGACATGCTGATTCGACCGCTCTTAAATCCCGAATGCTCTAATCTTGGGACGCTCTTAAATTGGAGTACCTACTGCTGTAGCGACTACAACCTCGTGCTTCTTTGGTCTTGGTCCTCGACCGTTCACGAAAGTTGTGACCGCGCAGCAAGGCGATTATACAGGAGCATGCTACACCTCGTTGCCAGCGACGCCTTGGGTTGAAGTCCGGACATTAAAACTATCACCCCCCCCACAACCAAGCAGTAGCCGATGATGCCGTTAGTTAGCGTCATGTGTTGGTCGCCTTTGTTTTTTCGACAGGAACTGTTCGTAGAGGCGAGCCTTGTTTGTAGAGGCGAGCCTGACATATAATTTCACAGGTAGATGCTTTTACCGACCCTGATCCCGCTTGTCCCCCTCATCCCCCATCGACCTGAACTTACCCGGACCTGTCCCCCGAACCGACCCTGGATCCATAGTTATCCGCTGGCAGGGTCCGCCAAGCTCCCCGATCCCACCCAATTTATATCCACCTTAATCGGGGTTTCCACAAGAACGGCCACAGCACTAAGGGGCACAGGCACTCATTATTTGTACATCCGTACAGGATAGTTCGAACAAAAAGCCCCCCAGTGGTGCCAGCCACGAATGCCGCATGCAATGCCTACTTGAATGTGACCTATTTGGTATCCTACTGACTGTATCGTTCAGCGGAAGAGGATGACACAGCCTGGGGCTGTTTGTTTTTATTGAGAGCCTAGGACTGGCGCTAGCGGCGAAACTACCGTATATGACAGTGTATATCACACCCCCTGGGGTGAACTTCGAAGCCAGTTTTTTTCCATAACCAGGGGGGCACAGACAACGAAAAAGGCGGCTTTCGGAGCATCTCGTCGAGGCCTTTCCATAGACGGGTCGCTCGGGGTTAGTTAGCGCTCCACCGGTTGTCGAGAAAATCAGCGTTGAAATTCTCCCGAGGGGGTGTGATATACAGGGTCATATACGGTATGTCCCGAACAACCACAGACTTTCGAAAATATCAAGAACAGTCAGGCGTTTTCCGTAGGAAGAAAGCATTGTGTTTTGTTTTGTTCTCGGCACGAACCGGCTCCAGGTAATCGAGCATGTCTGTAAAAAGATTCGCAAATGTTCGAAGCATTGACTGCGTAGGACCAATACCAAGTCACCTTTATCGCCTGAAGTTGATCATATATGTACTGAAACTACTGTAAGCACCAGGTATTCACGAGGCAACGCCATACGTTTTGCAGTTTTATCGCTCAAAATTCCAAGGGTTATTAACGTCGTGATTTTGAGGCCATGCCAAGCCGTTGACGACGTTTGTTATTTTTCCGCTGGAAGGTTTGGATCTCTCAAGACCCAAATTTTCCCCAAAATTTAACGATCAGGCTAAAAATAAACTAAAAAGAAGAAACGAATTTGGTGTCACGAGTTGGCAAGCGTTCATGGCTAACGTTTACCAGGTATTGTGTTTTAAGGTCTATCTCCCAAACAGCGGCATGGACATTGGATGCGTAAGAAGTTGGAGCGGTTAGCTTGAACCAGCTCGTAGGGAAAACAATGTATGTATGCATACTAGGACTAGCATCTTGCGTCTGTTAAGAGTATGCTCGCTAAGTCAGCAGTCAGTATACAGGCTAGTGCTGGTGTGCTGAGTCTGAGCTATAAATACACAACAGTAGATAGTGCCGGTATACTGGGCTCGATCGAAGCGAATACCGCCAAGGGCAGCCAGACCAGTCGGGCCCCCCGGCTGAGGAGAGGGGAACGCCGGAGACCCGCTGGAGGCAAAATAAGCACTCGGCCCCCTTCATTTCCTCGTCACAATCGGGGTTTAATACTGCACGTTCATTGGCTTACGACCGGTTGCGGGCATATTCACACAAACGAAAAAAATATTTAAAAAACGATATATGAAACTTGTGACGAGTTTGAGACGATCATCGTATTTTTGTGTGTTTATGAAGGCGCATCGTGAATCACTGTGCAGCTATCAAAAATCGGAGCGCGTGCCGCGATGATTTTTCCACGTTGGCATCGCGGCTTTGAAATTGCTGTTTTGTTTTTTTCGTGTTTCCTTTCAGGTCTCTCGCCTCCCGCAGCCTCTGAGTATTATGGCTTTCTGGAGGGCTGGCTATATAGATCGCGACGAATTAGTATGTACGCAGCTTGTAAAATATGAAACAAAAGACATGAGCTCCGGCTCGCGTGCGTTTCGTATGGTATCGAGCGAGCCAAGCAAGCCGCAACCGCCCCCCACGGCTGGTGAGGGCGCCGATTGACGTTATTGATATATCGCGAAACGAATAGTTTCCATTTTACGGTTGCGATGTCGATGGAATCGTGCTATTTGGATCGGATGAATCGGCTGTGATTTACAACCCTAGTTGTTTGTGTTTGTCGAATGTTACAGGATGTTTCTCGGACGTGCCGAGCACCACAAGTACTGGCAAGTACTGGCAAGCACTGGAAAGCACGGGCAAGCACTGGCAGGGTTCTCACACTACACCTACTGCCAGTATGACATGATATTGTAACACTGATAGTATACGCCTACATACTGAGCCAGCGCGCAGCCCAAAACAAATGTCAACGCACTCCACTTTTCTTTTGTTGTACTACAAGTAGTATCCCGGTGAAGATTAATATTGCACCTGAACGCGACCCGAAAAGGTGCTAATACGGGGGACCATAGTAAATAGGACCTCCGGTACACACAAAATACTATATATTTACCTATTTTTAGTATCACTATTTAGTCCTACTTACTATGGCCCCCCGTAATAATCAGAACTTTCTTCTTATTTTCCCTTTTATTTCTGTTCCGGCACTTTCGCCTCGGGTAAGAATCGCCTGCCTTATCTTGGGAAGCAAGGCTGAATGCCTTCCCCTATCCTAGGGTCTCGGCGCTGACACCAGAACAATCTGAGCTGAAATCCATTCACCCTCTGGCAGATGGCGAGAGGAAACCCACGCATTGGGCAGAGCACGATCCACTGAGTGTAGACCACCACGTACAGTACTTTAGCTTCTGTATGTTGCAAATATGAGTTTCGACGAAATTCTCGATCTCACAGCTGTTGTTTTTTTTATGTTTATTCATAAATGTGTCTGTCGCGATGGATAATACATATACATCTATATAAATATTATGCTGTGCACCCAACGTACCTCATACAGACACCACACACGAAACATGTGCGGCATCATGCCGGTCAGATATATACATATAATACGGGTGTATCTGGCGTCAACATATCTCGAATACGCGACAGGGGATGCTCTGTTCTGCCCGGTTCGTGAAAAACTGAACCAAACCTCCAAGTACCAAAATACGAGATCGTGATTTGTATCTCTAAACGCGCCACGGCACCATCAGACGGGGGCATAACATCACTGCGTCGTCAAGACTAACCAAGAGTTTTTGTTTCGACGTACTGAGCAAAATTCTCCCCAAACTTCAGTGGCCGTATGCCGGCCTATTTCCCATGATTCATCGCCGGGCACCACGACAGCGACGATCGAAATGGTTGAGGCGATGACATCACTCTCAGCTCTCTTCGTCTCTCTCTCGTCCGAGAGGTTTTAGCACAAAATATCGATTTTGGCGCAAGACCTCAGGCACCAACAAGACGCAGCCTTGTCCCAAGTCCCAAGCTGAGATGCGCGTGCCGCAGTAGCTCGCGTGTCGGCGAGCCAAGTGTAGGCAAGAGGCGATATCGAATTGCGGCGGGGGTGAATCTGGCACAGGAGACGCAGGGTGCTACGTAGCTGCCGAAGCAAGAGCACACGATTTCGCGGGACCACGCCAACTTTTCGTTTCGTTTTTTTGTGGTATATTGTTGCGAGTCGCCGGCTGATGTACCTAGGGCCACTCAACACAACGTGGTATGTGGCGTATGCCCGTCGACGGGATTAGTCACTCCCTATATGGAGTGCAGCAAGCGCTCAGCCAACGGTGGTATATTTGTTTCGAGACGAAAGGAATAGGAAACGGACGTTCTTTACTGTATCGTCGGGCAAGGGGGGGGGTTGTTGAGTTTCCACCCACATTACCACGAGCACGGGATTGAGGTGTTGATCCATCCAGTTCACGCTAGCAGCACGGCTGGCTCATTGCATCATGTCGTGAAGGGGAAGCGTCTAGATCAGGTCGTGATGGTGATACGTAGAATTTCCTGGCGAAAACAAATCTTAATGACGAGGCTTCTCAACTAAGGAGCTACCCAACAATGTGACTATTCATCAGGTTAAGCTCGGTTGATTTACCAAAGTCGGCGTTGGGGCGAGGAGGTATTGGGCGAGGGAAATATCGCCTCAAAACGAGCAGCCTCTGAAAACAATCAAGGTGACACCCCCACCGCAACACCCGTCATTTACACGCTGCTTTTCCATGGGATTGTATATCTAGGGAATAGCTAACGTTTTTTCTCAAACTTGGTTGGATGGGGGATAGAGCCCTCCAAATGAGGAATTTTGGGATTTACTGGTGCTAGCTCTACCTTAGCAGTCGTCAGCACCTTTTGCCGGGCAGCTGTGTATCATGGTCGGATGTTCAGCTCGAGCAACGCAACACAATAGCACGAGCACCCGGTGTTATCTACGAAGCGAGGGCAAGGGCACTACCTTCTTGGGCGGTACACTGCGCACATGTCAGCGATCTGTTTATACAAAAACTGGCGAAATAATCTCGCTTTTGGGAGACTCTTATAACCCGTGGTTGGTTTATGCGCCGTTCGCCAGCGAGAGGTGTGCGCAGCTCAACCCAAACGTACCCCCGATGTGCCCACCTTCTGTTCACACCTGCCTGCCCCAGGCATGTACACAACGCCAGGCCTGGACGAGGAGGAGACGTTGCACTTATGACTCCTGCACGAAGATGTCGACATTTAATGTCGAGAGCAGTAAGTCGGCTTTGTTTTGCAAGAAGAATGCTGAGGACGGCATGGTTTATATCCGTAGCAAACATTGCTCACACGACTCGTGCACAAGACAGCCGAACTTCAATGTTGAGGGAAGCGAGGATGCGGTGTACTGCATGCAGCATGCTGTTGAGGGCATGGTAAACATCGTTAGCAAACATTGCTTGAACGGCTCTTGCGCGAAGCTTCCGTCCTTCAACGTCGAGGGCAGCAAGAAAGCGATATACTTCAAGCGGCATGCCGAGAACGGCATGGTAAGCGTCCGAGGCCGGCGTTGCACTTATGAGTCCTGCACGAGGCGGGCGAGCTTCAATGTTCAGGGCAGCAAGACGGTGGTGCACTACAAGCAGCATGCTGTCGACGGCCTCGTGAACGTCGTGAGCAAGGGGTGCTCACACAAATCTTGCACAAGGGAGCCGCCGTGGGGTTCAGCAAAGGATGGTGCATCCACTGTATGCGCCCGCCATAAGAACGATGTGTTGGACGGTCGGTTGGTCAGCTTCAAAAAAGAGTGCCAGGTGGCGGGTTGTCGGAAGGCATCGAGTTGGGGTTTGGACGGGAAACAGCCCACCCACTGCCGCAATCACGGCCCCCTCGAGGAAGGTCTCATGCACACGTTACGAACGGATCGCAGCAAAGGGAGCCATGGTGCCTCTTATTCCTGCGCTGTAATGGGCGCCTATCTTGACGTCAAAACGGAATGCTGGCTTGGAGTTATAGGTTTTGTTTGGTGTGAACCGAAACATGCTGTGGTTACGGTTCGGCCAGCCCTTGAGCCGTTCGAATGCAGGAGTACAGGGAGGCCTGTATAGTAGGCCCTAGCCTTACACCGACTACTGCTGTTGCCTTTTTAGGCCAGACGGGTTACCTATAAGGATGTGTTTCTAATATCCACCTCGGGCGTTTGTTCTGTACAAGCCGCCGGTAATGAAATTCTAAGGGTTAGACAAGGTGGGGCTTGCGCCCGAAGTCGTCGTTAGTAAGGGTCGTTCTTATCGAGCAACTTTTTTCCAAAATTTCCAACATTTTTTCCCGAAACAAACAGGAAAATCAAGAAAAAACAGGATTTATTTGGAAATTTGGAATTTTAAAAAAGGGAAAAATATTTGGAAGGCTTCGCATTCCAATATTTGGAAATTGGTTTTGGAAAAATTGGAAGTCCTAAAAATTGCGCGAAAACATTATTTGGAAATTTTGGAAAAAAGTTGCTCAATAAGAACGACCCTAAGTTGGCAAGGGCCTCCTCATGTGTGTGTGTGTTTTCACATCAAACCTTCCTTTCTACCCGTCGACATCCAGCACACCCAGTGTCCGTACCGATTCTTCATCCTAAAAAGGTACCAGTTCTGTGGTTACAAAACTATGACACAGATATACTACGCTCAGTGCAGTAAGCAGAGCAGACAATGCAATGCCATATACGACAGGGAAGACCTACCCTGCTAGCAATCCAGGTGCATGAAAGAGAGAAAAAAAGATGTAGGAGACAATGGTCATGCGACAAGAAGGACCTCCCGCGGCGGTGGCTTATTTAGCCGACATCGGCGACGATAGAGCGCGCCTTTTCCTCCATGAAGAATGTTCTTGGCATGCATCAGACAACCGTACTGGACGTCCAGTTTAAGCTATTACCGTCATGCCCCGTCACAGCCGTTACGTTGGACGGAGAGGCTAAGTAAGTGTGATCAGGATTTGAGTTCCCTCATTTGGTCGTCTAGGTAAACATCGGAGGTTGCGGGGAGAAATGTTGGGATCCGTTAAGAGTAGAATACGCTGACCGAGTTGGTTCAACATATATCGTAGAATCGTACATACGGCGGTGGTCTAGCTGGCGCAATCGATGTTTCAGCTGTCGTAGTTAAGATCGCCCGATGGTAGGTGTGTCCACGTGAGCGCTGTGTCGTTGTAGCAGGCGTTTAGATTGCTCTATTGGCTGAAGGTCGATTGGATACCGTCCATCTACGGTTGGACGCGTTAGGCTTTGCTGCTACGAGTTTGGGCATGGTGCGTTGATACGTTCCAAGCCCGGATGTCCTGTCCGCCTCGTTGTCGGTTTATACGTTTCATATATCCTTGGGTTAGAACACAGTAAACGCGGGAGAAAACGGGAAGAGACGGGCTCGACAGCCAAGACCAGGCGAGCCAGTATTCCTTCAGAACGGTTGCAAAGGTGCACTCGTACGCAATCTTTAACAACTCGTAGGCGTCATTGCTGGTGTTGTAGATCCACTCAAACACCTTCCCTCCGGGCTCTTTTCACAGCGGTGACGAGACCGAAGGGATATTCCCCAATGTGCACACAGGTGGCCCTATAGCCGAGATTCATTTCGTATCCTCTCTTTTTCAAGTTTACTCTCGTGTCCTCGAGTTTTCGAGGTGTTTCTTGCCCGCCTTCCCCTCTACCGGGCATGGCTCAGCACAAACGTTTGCCTCCAACACTCCCGATCGATATACTCTTTAGCAGCAACAGATACAATGTTTGAGTGAAAAGAAAGGACACTGCCGTCAGCCTCTCACCCCCTTTTACGGGAGATCATAGTATATAGGACCAACTATTGATATCAGTATAGTAAAAATAGTGTTTTTTTCATGTGTACCGCAGGTCCTAGTTACTTCTGTACCTTCTCCCGTAATATACCACGGACCAATCAATGTGAAGCCTTCGAAGCGTCATCCTTTGTGTGATTGTGTATAGAGATTAGATTGCGATTTTTGTTTCCACGTCATTTGTGGGGTGGGGTATAGGGCGCCCCCAATGAGGAGCCTCATATAGTGTAGGCGCTATATATAGCCCTACAACAGTAGCAGCAGTCGTCAGCACCTCTTGCCGGGCAGCTGTGTATCATGGTCGGATGTTCAGCTCGACCAACGCAAGACAATAATAGCACAAGCACCCGGTGTTATCTACGAAGCAAGGGCAAGGGCACTTCCTTCTTGGGCACTACATACACTGCGTGCATGTCAGCGACGTGTTTATACCCAAACTGGCGAAATAATCACGATTTTGGGAGACTCTTACAGTATAACCCGTCGTTGGTTTGTGCGCCGTTCGCCAGCGACACATGTGCGCAGCTCAGCCCAAACGCACCCCCGCTATGCCCACCTTCCGTCCACCCCTGCCCCAGGCATCTACACAACGCCAGGCCCGGACGAGAAGGAGGCGTTGCGCACATGACTCCTGCACGAGGATGTCGACCTTTAATGTCGAGAGCACTTAGTCGGCGATTTTATGCAAGGCACATGCTGAGGACGGCATGGTTAAAATCCGTAGCAAACATTGCTCACACGAATCGTGCACAAGGCAGCGGAACTTCAATGTTGAGGGCAGAAAGAGTGGCGGTGTACTGCAAGCAGCATACTTAACGGCATGGTGAACGAACGTCGTTAGCAAAAATTGCTTGAAAGGCTCTTGCGGAAAGCTACCGTCCTTCAACGTCGAGGGCAGCAAGAAAGCGCTGTACTGCAAGCAGCATGCCGAGAACGGCATGGTAAACGTCCGAGGCCGGCGTTGCACGCATGAGTCCTGCACGAAGCAATCGTCCTTCAGCGCCGAGGGCAGCAAGAAAGCAGCATGCTGATAACGGCATGGCACACGTCCTTGCCAAGCGTTGGACGTATGAGTCCTGCACGAGGAAGCCGTCGTGGGGTTTAGCGATCGATGGTGAAGCCACTACTGTATTCGCCCGCCATAAGAACGATGTGTTGGACGGTCTGTCGGTCAATTAAAAAAAACGAGAGTGCGCGGTGGCGGGTTGTCGGAAAGCATCGAGGTGGGGTTTGGACGGGGAACAGCCCAACCACTGCCTTGATCACGGCCCCCTCGGGGAGGGGTTTGTTCACACCGTGCGGACGGGTCTCAGCAACGGGAGATGTCCTGCCCCATATTCCAGTCCCTGAATGGGCGCCTCCCATGACGTTAAGATCGAATGCTTGTTTTAAGTGTTTTTCGTGTGAACCGGAACATGTTGTAGTTGCGGTTCGGCCAGCCCTTGAGGCGTCCAGTTGCAGGAGTACAGAGAGGCCTGTGCAATAGGCCCTAGCCTTCAAGCCATGTATTTTGCCCATTTCACGGAAGGGTTGCCTATTTGTCCGTTTTTTCCAACGCCCACCTCCGCGTAATATGCTACCCAAGTGGCCTGTAACGCAACCCTAAGGCCTGCCCAAGAAGAGGCTTGCGGCCGTAAAAGTCGTCGGTTGGAAGGGAGTGTTAGGCCCTCCTCACGTAAAAGACAGAGGAGGCTATGCTACGAGGAGGACCTCCCGCGTTGGTGCCTTTTTTAGCCGTCGTCGGCGAGGGTAGAGCGCGCGTTGTCCTCCATGAAAATCGTTCTCGGCAAGTATCAGACAACTGTACTGGACGACCAGTTCGAGTTATAACCGTCATGGTCCGTCACAGCCGCGGCATTCGACGGGGAGGCCAAGTTGATGGCTGGTGCTACGATAGGTGGTGCTACGATAGGGGGGGTACCCACAGTTTCACTACCGGGTTTTGGCCACTCGGACGAGTGGCTCCGAATCTAACAGAAAATTGGACAAAACATACATTTTTCGCGTTACGTAACAAAACCTCCAATGGCGGTGCAAATAGATCAACAAAACAAAAAACGGTTACGTATGAGTACAACGCAGTGAAGCAGTCACTCGGCCGAGTTGCTCTGTGCAGGTGAAAAGCAAGCATCTATACATGACCCCTACCGTAGCACCAGTCCAGTTGAGGATGGTGTTTCTGTTTTGGTTGTCAAGGCAAACATCGGAGGTTGCGGGGAATATGGTAGAATACCCTGACGGAGTTGGTTCAACTGAGGCTTGTCAATTTTTACAGCCGTGCTCGTAGCTGGCGCAATCGATTTTTCAGCTGTCGTAGTTGAGGTCGCCCAATATGGTAGGTGTATCAACATGAGCGTCGCGTCGTTATATCATAGCAAGCTTTTAGATACAATACACCAGTACTTACTGAAGATTGATTGGTTATGGCCAGTCTACGCTTTTCGGCGCGTTGGGCCTTCAGGAGTTTGTAAATATGGACATTGGTGGGTTGATACTGTATTTTCCTAGTCCGGATGTTCTGACCGCATCGTGGTCGGATGATACTCTTCATATGTCGTTGGGCGAGAGCACAGAAGACGCGTTATATGACAAGGCGTAGAAGAAGCACTTTCCTGCCTTACGGTGGGAAATGTTTCTGACTACCGGGGCTCCTCAACTAAGGGATTGCCCAATGTTCGCTGGAATGCCAGTTATGTTTTTGCCCGTGTTTTTTTTTTTTTTTTTTTTTTCTGTTTTCCATCCCATTTATCATCTTCGCTCTTCCTTTCTCTCTCCTCCCTAGTCGTAACTCGGATCCGGGGTCACAAAGTAGGCTCCTCTCCCTCCTCCCCTACTACGGTTTTTGCTTTGCATTTTTTTACCGCGAGAAGACCTCAGCCTTTTCTGCCCTCGTCGACTCGCATCGAACTGTTTTTCAATAAAGACCTACAGTACTGATATGACCAACTCTTCAGGGATTGTTTTTGAGTCGTGATTTCTGGCGATTCATTTGTTTTTTTCCTAGTTTTTGAGACTGACTGCAGAAATATGTGCATGATAAATAAGGACCGTCCATAATGGCTTCTGTTTTTTTATCAACTGGTTCTGTAGAGTATTGGCTTGTCTTGTTGGCGCCATAGGCGCGAAGCCAACAACGGCCACCGCACCGCCGCGAGCAGAAAGCAGGAAGAGAAGGCCTCGACAACCCAGACCCTGCGAGCCAATATCCCTTCATGACGTCTGAAAAGGTGTACGACAAATAGTGCACCATCCTCTACATACATGTCGTAGGCGCCGTTTCTGGTATGATATATCCGTTCGAACACCTTCCCTGGCTCTTTCACAGCGGTGACGAGACCGAAGGGATATTCCCCAATGTTGCACCCTGATGGCTCTACAGCCGAAATTAATATCGTGTCCTCACTTTTTAGATGTATCCGTGGCCTCGCGTTTTCGAGGCGTTTCGTGTCCGCCTTACCCCCTACCGGGCATTTCTCAACACAGCGTTTGCCATTAACGACCCCGATCGATAGGCTGTCTAGTGCGCCGTCTTGTTCTCCGAGCACCGGACGGAGGAGAGCGCGCGCTGATCGACGGCGTCGCCGTGACACGTACCACCCAAATGTATTGTTTGAGTCAAGATAAAAAGACACCGTTGGCAGCCTCTCACCCCGTAGACCACGGACTGATGTAAAACCTTCGAAATGTCATCCCCATTCAGTGGTCAAGGCCGAGACGCCAAGGTGTGTCATATGACAATCGGCTTGGCCGTGGATTGAAACAACCCCTTGCGTGATATAGGGCTACGAGCGGTCAGTTCGGCTCGCCTCCCACAGAAATGGGTGGCGTTTTGTCAAACTATACAGTAGACGACGAGCACTTCGATTTTTATTTTGGCACGGGCAGGTTACTATTACGGTGGGCCATAGTAAACAGGACCTATGGTATACATAAAAACCTATATATTTACCTATTTTTACTACACATATTTGGTCCTATTTACTATGGCCCCCCGTAACAACGCATGCAGCAGCGCCGCTTACACAGCAAGCAGTAGTGCAGGGTGTAGGAGCCAACGTCACCAGGCACGTACCACCGCTCTCCCGACTGGCTGCCTGAATCGCACCGGCTGATGCTGCGGCCTGCTCGAGCTGCTGTCTGCATCATCACCAGCAGCAGTGGCTTAGATAAATCGCTTTAGCGGAAAGGCGGTTTTCGGGAGCTGTGTGTCAACTCGTGCTGCCAGTTTGTACGTGGCACGATGATCGTATACACGCCCTCACTGTACGCGATCGGCAGACACTACTGTAACTGTAGTTGATGCATGATGACTGAGTTAGGTTTAGACCCGCTGCTCTGGGGAACACGCTATCCGGTTCGACAATTGTACAATCCCACAGCAGCCGTCGTTCAACCACAATTGAGAAAGGAAAAGGTGCGGGTATTCGTAGGGCAAACGCTGGCGAGTGAGAATGATGCCGGTTGTGTATTTGCGGGCGCAGACGCATGGGCTGAAAACCTGGGTGGTAGACGTTGAAATCGGAAAGCAGGGAAGAAAAGCGAGATTCACGCCTGGACCAGACTGGACTGAATAATGGCGACAGAAAATACGCCAAGAAACTACAGCCCCAGAAAAAATCCAAGATAGAAAAGGTCAAAGGGTAATTGAATCCTTATGGCCAGGCAGACATTAGCAGTTAAATATTCGGGATCACAGTTGGCGTTCGGGAGCAATGCCGACTGTAGGGATTGGTTGGTCGCTACTTGACAGGACTCCGGCAGCAGCTTCTGGTAAATAGAAGCAAAGCCTTTGGCTTTCGAATTGAACTCTGTTTTTGGCCTAATATATCACCCACCACCCTCCCCTCTTCTATGATACCACCCCGTCGCAGGAAATCACACCTGGTGGTGAAAATACCACAACTTAAAAAGAAAGGTCGAGTTTACCACCTGGGTTTGTTAGACACCACCCCTCCGTGGTAAGTAGATCGTTTCCAAACAGCTACTGTACCAACAGCCAAATCTAGAACCTGGTGGTCACATCGAAGCATCGTAAAGGTGCACGACGGCACCACACATCATGCGAAACAATGTTGAATAGCTGCAAAGCCTGTAGGCACGGGCGACCCAGCGCCGCGGAGAGAACACGTGCGTATGATGCGTGACCCCCATTCGCTGCCCGCATTGTTGAGCGCGCGCCTCAAGCCATGAGTGCAGCCACCACCGCGTCTGTTTAGTTCCCCAGTTCTCAACTACGGTAGGGGCGTACTGAAACATTTATGAGGGTCCTTAACATGAGGTGCTCTCCATATCCTCTCGAAGCCGACAAGACACACACCAAGATGAGCAATGCCATGTCCTGGGCACCACCGTACAACACGGAAGATAACACACCCCCTGGGATGGATTTTCGGAGTCCATTGTGTTCGAAACAGGGGGAGGGGGACAGAGCATGCACACACGAAAAGAGGGGCCCTGCAAATATATCTTCGAGGTGTTTCCAGAGAGACATTGCTCGGCAGTTGAACCACCTCCGTTGACTAGAAACCCAGCATCAAATTCGTGCTAGGGGATGTGTTATATTATATACAATGCACTATTATAGTGTAAAACAGTGTAGGACTTCCAACGATATAGGATAATCCCTCAGTAAGGGATCTCCCGGTCAGAAATACATATTTCATCATAAGTCACCTCTGACTTATCCCACGGTAGGGGCGCAGCAGAATTTACTGAGCTCCTCACATGAGGAGCTTAATATCTCACCCGAAACATGACTTCGGAAACATTCGTTCGCGCAACCCGACCAAACGTTTCAATGCGGTAGTCCCAAAACAAACATACCAGTAAAATATTGATAGTATCGGGTGGTTACTCACGTGAGGAGCTCAACCGGTCAGAAAATCAGGAGCCAAAAAGTGGTACCCCTACCGTGGGATTGCTCCTCTACTGTAGTTCGAGTCCAGGGCTCCCCTTCTACACCTGCACGCGTAACGCTCAAGACATCTTGCCCGTGACGCACCAATCGCGGCAGTGCGTGCGGCGCCCCCCCCCCCTCCCCCGGCTCTTTCGGATCAACTGCTATACACACAACACACTGCCGGATTTTATACGGACCTCTCACATGAACGTTCACCACGGAACTTCCGGGATTACACCTATGAGGAATTCGGGAGTGGTGATACTATAGTTCGTGTGGAACACACACTCCTTCTCAGATATTAACAATTTAGCCTGGACCAGTACCTCGACCACTTGGTAGAAGGCCGCGGGACTGTTATACGGGTATTTCTCCACTTTGCTATCCCCCCGCCCCTTGTTATCATCCCCTCATGGTGCCTGCTTGAATGTTAAAAACGCAATACTGCGTATCCCCGCTTGATGTACCACCCCTTATCATGACCCCTCTGCTGCCCTGGGTGGGTGGCATGCGTCAAGTATCCCCTATCGTACTCCTGTCACCTCCCGTCTATATGACCCCGCTCACGAAAAAGCACCTCCCGGTGATAAAAAAGGCAAACTAAATACAAAACAGCCATTCTATGACCGCGGATTGATTATACCACTCCACACGATAGAACCTTTCACATCAAAAAGCAATCTAAATACCACCCAGGGTGGCTGGCTTTCATAGGCCAAAGAAACGGCGTGGTCGGAATGCTGAACATCTGATGATTTGTCAGAAGGGCACCCCCACGAGA
Organism: Saccharina japonica; assembly: GCA_008828725.1. Lineage (NCBI taxonomy): Eukaryota > Phaeophyceae > Laminariales > Laminariaceae > Saccharina > Saccharina japonica. The sequence goes on along the minus strand of MEHQ01001723.1, from coordinate 229,460 downwards.
GGAGTCTACGGGTAAATAGACTCAGCAGACGGGAAGCTTACGAGGTCCGGCGGGAAAAATGTAACACTTATCTATTCGCAGCTTTTCCTTTAAACCTGGCGGGATGCATGCTACGATAGAGGTGCACCACGATTCTTCTGAGCTTCTCAAGTGAGGGACTCCATACCTCCATACCTGCAGTAGTCGAATACTGATTAAACAAAAAAATAAAAAGTAGAAGTTCTACCCGACGAACAATACCGTGAGCTACTCATAAGTATATACGAACGAAGAATACTGCAACACAAGAAAGGAAGTCTGAATAGTTTGAGCTGTAAGAGCCCGATCATTCAGAAAACGTTTCAGCCAAAAAAAGGTATACCCTACACCTCCATCGCAGCACGCGTTGCGGTCGGTGTTGATGCGTGCTCTTCTTCTTCCTCAACGAAAGCCTCTGAAACGATACTCTTGGTTCTGGTGCTTTACACACGTTCCTCTCTCTCGTTGCGGCTGTTTTATACCGGGATTGGCGACGCGTTGGCGTCTGGTGAAGCAGGGCGTCGTTCGCTTTCCTCGGGCGTCATAAAGTTGAGTCTCGCAAACTGTTTCGCAACTAACGGCACACTGCGTTCAGGTTTCAGAAACTCGACGGATTCTCTGCAACTCGAAGGGCAGCAGAGGCGTGTCAGAAGGTAAACAACGTGGCCTATAAATATAAAGGATGCCGCTAGAACAGATATCAAGGTGATGACGCTGAGTGTCACAATTGCCATAGCGTCCGTCACGATGAGTGCGCAGATCTCGGCGGAAACACTCGAACGCGTCAAATAGAAAACTTCCCACACTTCGACAAATAGGAGCATACTTGCTAGACAGCAAGGATAAACACCAACAAAAACCCATATGCCGTCGACCCTGCTGCGAAGCCCCCACATTACAAAGTAATAAAATATAAAGAACATACATATGTAGGAAAATGTAGGTAAACAACTACAGTTTATTTGTATCTGTAGACTGAATCTGTTTGCAAAGACTAGTAGGTAGAAAAGTACCACAGACAATATTTGAAACATAGTGCCCAACATACCCGCGTATAAGAGACTTTGACCTCTCTTTCCTTCTTGGCCGATTCCCTTGAGCAAAATCACGTACGGTTCACCCAACAAATCGCTCCACAGACTCCGCTCATTGGCCTCATTAAAATACGCAGCAGTGCTCATGCAAACCCCGACAGCCAACCCAGATCCCTCTATTACCGCAGACATGCCGAACACGAAACCTTGGTGTGATGAATCTGTGGACATCGTCGAGAAACCCTCGGTGGTCATGGCGTTATTCACACTTAAGACGGTTATCAAAATAGAATACGCGAAGCAGACTAATCGTACAACTTTCATCTTCCATCGATATAGGGCCACTTGCGCAGGTGATGTCGACGTAGGTTCAAGCCCGCCAGTTGCAATGGACTCCTCCTGCATCAGGCACCGGGGCATATAGGGTACGTCAATAACTCGTGTTGGGTGGTTTGGCAAACAAGACACAATAGAGCACGGAGCATCCTGTACAAACTCGCATATTCATACTACCGCTGCTGTGGGTGGGCCGCGCCATATTGGTCGTTGCCCTTGTAAAACCCAGGGTGTCATATACCTGGTATGGGTTAAGTGGCATCTTTCTCACAGTCCTGCAACATAGCGTGTCACCTCACTAACTAACGATAATGTCGAGGCAGAAGAATAATCAGGCAATCGCGTTCTGTGGTAGAGTACAGTACAGTACAGTACAGTACAGTACAGTACAGTACAGTACAGTACAGTACAGTACAGTACAGTACTAGTTATGCTGTCGATTGATGCTGCTGCTGTTGCTTTATACTCGAAAACACATACTAAACAACGCAACCCGGCCAACCGTGTATACAGAAAACAACTGTGCGAGTATTTCTAAGGGAGTGTAGGAGCATTTGAACCCCCTGGAACGATCCGAGCCGTAGGAATGTCAGGGCGACGGTTCTAAACAGAACCGATCCGTCCAATTACTCGCAAGGACAGAATAACCAAATCGAACCGAACCGAGCCGAACCGGGCCGAAATCTACGATTTGAGGTCCAAACGTCCGAACAAATCCATCCGTAGAACACCTGACTCTCCATGACCGAACGGAATCGAACCGCAGATGGACAAACTAATAGGAACCAATAATCCAACCGACCAACCGTAGGAATGTCCAAGGGAGAAGAAAAGCACGGCGAACCGAACTGAACCGAACCGGACCGGACCTGACCGGACCGGACCGGACCGGACCTGACCGGACCGGACCGGACCGGACCGGACCGGACCGGACCGGACCGGACCGAACCGGACCGAACCGGACCGGACCGAACCGGACCGGACCGAACCGAACCGAACCGAACCGAACCGAACCGAACCGAACCGAACCGAACCGAACCGAACCGAACAGACCAGAGAGTATAACATAACGGAATCGAACCGAACCGAACTGTACGAATGATAGCTGGTTTAGTCTTCACGAAAAAGCGGAACCCAACCGTAGGGCTATCCAGGGAGGGAGAACAGGACTGACCGCGGTGCGGTTTCGTACCGTAAATATCCCTGGAAATTAGAGTTGGCATAGGCTTGTTTAGGTATACGTACAGGTGACATAGAGTAGTATTTCGGGGCTTTCCCAACAAACAACAAAACAAAAACACGCTTCGTGACACATATTTATAAATTTACGTTTATGCCACGTTTGAACAGACTACTACTGATAAGCACACCGTATGTTTACACGAATCCTGTCATCATTTTTTTTTTCAATCCCATAATAATAAGTAAGCGTCCCGATTCACGACAAAACATCATCGTTGAACGAACGCAAAAAATAATGAATTGAGGCAAAAATAAAAATTCGTTATGTGTTTGTAAATCCATTTTTATGCAGAATATTCTCGGAAGAGTGAGATAAATGTGAGCTTTGTACGCACGTAATAAGGTTGGCCAATCAGATGAATGCAGAAATACATGGTATTAATAGTATGATTCGTAGCCCGTGGCATACCCCTGGTCCAGTTCGTAGTTGTTGTGACCTGTACGTGATAGCGCAGTGCAGCAGAGTCAGAGCTACAGGTCCAAGGTGTGATATAGACTAGTTTTGAGTTGCCACCTCTAAAATATGTATCCATGTCTCTTGGTAACTACAAGGAGTCGCGACTGATTTTTAGTTTAAATAATGTCAGCCCGATTCTTGAGAAAGGAAGGACACGAGTGAGTGTAGGTATCGCGGCGCTATAGCGCGAGTAAAGATTGAGCGAGTTGTTTCATACATACATTCACATAAATTGGGTCATATACCCAGTGAGATAATATGTGCTTTGATCCTAGCGGGGACGCCTCTTAAACGTCCCCTGTTTTTGCGGAACTTACCCGGAAGCAGGTAAATTTTCTGCGTTTCGCGGTAATTCGTGTAAGCACAAGAAATTTGGGCTGTAACCCGATTTGCTTGTGTACATATATGATCTCATGAGCGGTGTAGATCGGTGCTCGCATCTCAGTTGGGTGATATTACTGTTGTATGTAATCTGTACATCATATTGATTTTAAATAGCCAGGATGTCGACCGATTATTTCAAGGGTCTTGTCGTGCTGTTAGTCAGTTTTCACATTGTACTATAGGCACCCATGCCGATTTGCGATCGCGCGCCTCATTATTCACCACAGCAGGTGCCCCGGCATGCCTCCACTTGCAAGAATGATGTAGGGGCACACAGAGGGCTAGGGTTAGTACACACAAAAAAACAGACCGTTGGCAGACCTTGCCTCCAGAATCGGTCTCTCTACCGCCGACCGTCGGGCATACCACTCGAACAAAAAAATAAAACAAGGAAATGCCCGTTCTTTCGCCGTGCAAAAAGAATTCCCTAGGTGTCAACCTTATCATAATTGGTAGCACCTAGGGAACAGCAGGGCAACGATTGCCCTGCTCTACAGTACATATAAATAACAAAAACAATCCTGCTGCACTACTGCAAATACGTAACTGTGTGGTATACCCTGGTACTACTGTACGCACCACGTAACAGAGTGAAAACAGCTGCTGCTGTATAACACGCCTGTGTTTGTCCGAGAATATATAACGCGCCCGTGGCTCGTTCGTGTAGATGCGAGGGGGTTCGGTATGTCACTATGAATACCAAGCAAAACATGAAAAAAATCGAGCCCCTACCCGTTATTTCGCCGTGCGAACACAAAAACCCGAAGACAAACAAAACCGTGTGGGTTTTAATTAGTACGGTACACTCGCACCCGGTGCTCGGCCGTGTAGACAGACGCGGAGGTTCCGGTACACCCATCAAAAGTAAAATATAAACAAACAAGCCAATGCCCGGTTTTCCGCCGGGTAATAAACACAAAAAAAGCGAAGAAAAAGAAAAGAAATCATACGGGTTTTAGTGTACTGCCGTAGCAAAACAGCAATAAACAAACAAGGGGGCGGCCCACATGTGATTCCAAGTCCAGCTCTGCCTTCACGGAATCTAGCGCTCCTACCAGCTGACCCAAAGTACAGCAGTGATTATTTGCTACCTTCGGAATGCCAATTTTCGGAAATATGTTCAGATAACCATACCACATCTCCACACAACAGCCAGGCCCTAAGCAAACCCCATATAATATTCGGCCGACTTACTAGCTATACTATATAAGTTAGGATCTACGTATTGTATATGAATACGAATCATACATTACCTGGTGTTATTTTTCTTGCCATCCGACACTGTGTGGCATGGTCTTCAACGCTGATCACTCATATTCACCCCAAAACAAAAACAAAACTACGGAAACAAAAGGAGCGCAATGCACAGAAGTCTTTAACTCCTTTCCGCACCTACTTCCGGCTTGAGCTCTATCTACCCACTCCATTTACTGTCCACGCTCCTCCCCTCTCTTTAAGTACTCATATTTCTGCTCTAAATCTCAAGCCGCATCCAAGCCCACCCGCACGCCATCGGTGCGCGTCTGTTTCCCCCCCCCCCCCACTCCCTTTAGCTTTAAGCCCGACACCCTCCTCGAAATGGCGACCTGTGTGGCAACCGAGATGATTTGGAGCAGCAGGCATTCCTTTACCACCCCCTTCTCTGTCAGCCACCCTCCATCCACCCCCCCCCAACACGCGAGCTGCGAGCTGGTCGACAAAGTGGCTGCCCTCTCTACCCCGAGGCCCCCAAATCTTGCCACCGCGAAAGTGGCAAGTTTGCGGCTACGTTCGTCGAAGGACACCCGTCCCGGACGAGCGTAGTGTTGACACTTGCGCGCCTCGGGGGTAGGGTAGGAGTGGCTGGGCCATCGTGATTAGCACTACCTCTTCGCAGGTGTGTACCTGCATTTGCGGGTCTGCGATGGATGGCGCCCAGCAGGATTGTCTTGTCTCGGCACTCCAGGTTATGAGCGCCTCAAAGTCTTCCTCTCCCGATGACGATATCCATTCACAAGGCTCTTTCCGTAGTGAGAAGTTCGCCGATCTCCACTTACTTGGTGCGGAATTCCGAGCGATCCTAACGTACGAGAGATTGCATGGAGAAGTGGTGAGTGCTGGTTCCCGTGCGCCCCGTATCTGGGACAGATGCGTGGGGTGCGTGTCGGGTGCCCTCCGTCAACTGCGTCGTCGCAGGTACACCTTACAGCCACGTGCTCCGTGAAGCGCCTTACCATGCCCACGAACTCTGCTGCGGATATGACACCGAGCGAGTCTGTTCGACTTGCCCGACGGGACGCGCGCTACGATAGAGGTATCGAGGTATACCGTGTTTTGGCTATTTTTGTTTCTATATGACGAGGCTCCGTAGCCCAAACTCTTCGGAAGTTCCTTTCTTCTTGTTGCAATACTTTTCGTTGTATGGTTGGGCTTATGGGCTATGGGTGGGGTATAGAGCTCCTCAAGTGACCACCCTCCGAAAAAAAAACAATGGTTCACCTCTATTGTAGCAGGCGTCGAGGGCATGCAGTGCCCCCTGCCCCTTCTGGCTCATGTACCCAGCCTTGACGAAGGCCTTGGATTCGCACCTACCCAGCGGGTCGCCCGGCCCTGGAGGGGGTGCCCGTCTCCGGAAGCTGATCCAACGAGGCCGTGTGAGCAGCATGCCTGCCCTCGTGGACCAGCATACTTCGACGTATCTTTCATTTTCTTCTCTTGGGCTCTTCTTTCGGAACTCGGATCAGTTGTCGCGTGGACCCTGCCCCGCCCCCATCGCTACGGAACTACGCTGCTACCACTACTACGCATGTCCCTTTTCCCTCTTCACACAAAATGACCTTCTACTCTCTATATACTGGCCTGACGGTTAAAGGCGTATAAGGTACCTGCTATATAAAATTCGCATAAGGTATGCCAGGTATATTATTTGATTTGTCCCATCTCTTAGTTAACCGTCTTGGGGGATCCCAGAAGAGACTGAGGGTGAGCGCCACAGCCAATAGGTTAGGGGGGGGGGGGGGGGGGGGTCTACTGCAGTTGGCGTCCGAGTTACCAGCATAATGCTAGGAATCGTACCGCACGGGTGGCAATACGACCCTTAGACTCGTGCTACTGTACGATAGAGGTATATGGTATACCGTTTCTTGGCTGAAATGGTTTCTGAATGATCGGGCTCCTTAACGCATAATCGTTGGACGTTCATTATTGTGTTGCCATATTGTTCATTGTATACGACTTAGCCCATGGTATTCTTCATCGGGTATATAACACTTTTATTTTCCTCTCAAAGCAGTTTTCGGGCGAGGTATAGAGATCCTCAAGTGACCACTGCCACCATCAGAAACAATATCTATGGTGCACCTCTACCGTTGCAGAATACGACCCTACCGGTACTGGCTGTTGGGCCGTCACGCTGCTCGTAGATGGTTGATACCACTCTGTCCCGAAATATAAGAAACTTTTGTACATTTCTATTACATAAAAAAAAGTTGCTTATATTTCAGGACAGAGGGGTAGCACCTAAACTGTCATGCGTTTTGTCGCTATCTCGGGGGCCCGAAGGGATGCTTGCTTTACTTCTTCTCCAGCCTCCTCTCCTTTTCGTAACTCAGATTCGGGGTTGCCGAGCGGGTGCTCCCCGCTTTCCCCACTACGGTGCGTGACCTTGACTTTTATTGTTTCTCTCGTTGACTCGGGCCGTCTCGATGTGAGCTGTCTAACCGTGTGATAATATTTTTATTAGTGTTATTATGCTTGCCATCCGACAATGTGTAGTGTTGTTCCAAAAACGACTCAGGGAACAGAAAGTGAAGAACTCTCCAGATCCAAAGCGTAGCAGTATCATGCGACAAATCAAAACCGACAAGACGCAAATAGAAGGCTACCACATCCAACGTCCTTATATCTCATCCACCACAAAACGACTAACCCCCTCCCCCCCATGCACTGCTCCGTCTCGGAAGGGATGCGTGGTCAATGGTCAAATGACTAAGGCAATCAACAAATGAGTACGCCCCCCTCCCCCCCCCATGCACTCCCGAACAAGCATTTACCAAAAACCCGCTGTCCATAAATGGCTGGTTTATAACTGCTACGCGCATGTTTCGACGCGCAGAAGGCTGTGCGGTGTTGCTGGTTTACACTGTGATCGGTAGTACCTAGGAGAGAGTATCTGCCGTCTTGCTCTCTCTGTCTTCTCGACGGCCGCCCTAGCCTGAGCTCCCGACGGGGACACGCGCCTTGAAGACACGCGTCCCCGCCACCCCGCTGGTGCTGTTGTTGTTGCTGTTGTCGCTGGTGGTGGTGGTAATATTGTTGCTTTGCTATATCAAGATCAATCATGTATGTATGTATGTGATGCAGCTGCTTCTTTCTTCCTAATACGTTTAATGTGTGAGGTGTTAACACGACACACAATACTACCGGTATGTTGATTAACCACACGGCCGTGCGTCATGAATCTTGGGATCGCTTCATGAGCGGGCGGTGTAAGCCGAAGAATATTGTACATAATATTCCTTTCTACGTCCCGCTCCCCTCGCAGGCGTTTGAGCCCCTTCGGTCATTAAAAAAAAAGAGTACTTGAGTGTTGAAAAAATACATATATACATATATGTATATCGTATTTATACACGTTTTTGTTACAGCAGCAATACTATTTCTGGTATAATAACACCATATCAGTACCCCTTACGGAAAACGGCCTAGCTCCAGTTCTAATGTTCAGACCTCCGGCCGCCCAACGTATAGCTTGTTCGTTATAGCCTATTGATACAACCTCGGGCTCATGCCAGGGCCTAGCACAGGCGGGCAGGGTCAGGGAGCTGGAGCGCTCCTCATGGAGACATAAACCACGTAGTTAAGTGTATATATATTATCGTCGGACCTCGCAGGCCACCATCGAGGCGCAGCGAGCAAGTCAAGCAAGCAAGTCAAGCAGTAAGTCACCAGCAAGCACGAGACCTCACAGATGGAGAAAGCCTCATCAAGTATATGAACTCCCTAATATATGAAACCGTCATCATACCTGCTGTATCGAGTACCAAGCACAATCAATATACTCCCTGCTTTGCAATCGATACTGTGCGACACCACACATCCGCAGTATGCATACCGAACAGGTGTACAGTCCTATCAACTAATATCCTCCCTGCATGGTGAACAGTATGGCAATAAAGCATCACAATATCATAGCATGGTCACACCTCATAGCTGTCCCGAAAACCACAAATCATCATCCCGAATCAATATCACACATTCCAAATTCACGTACCGAATGTGGACCACAATGTCCCAAAACCTCAAGCAAATTCAAAGTACCGAATACCACAAGATTAATAAAAACCTCAAGCAAATTCAAAGTACCGAATACCAGAAATTCAAGCAAATTCATTCAAACTCAAATACCAAAATCTAAACCATACTGGCTCAAACTTCAACAATCTTCCAAGACACTCAGCTGCCGTAACTAGGGCATAAGGCCTCGGTAATCAGACGGTCATCAGCTCGGTGTCAACAGGTCGATACAGGTTTGTCCAGTAGTACCAACTTCAGAGACCAAAAATCTAAACCATGCTGGCTCAAACTTCAACAATCTTCCAAGACACTCAGCTGCCGCAACTAGGGCATAAGGCCTCGGTAATCAGGCGGTCATCAGCTCGGTGTCAACAGGTCGATACAGGTTTGTCCAGTAGTACCAACTTCAGAGACCAAAATCTAAACCATACTGGCTCAAACTTCAACAATCTTCCAAGACACTCAGCTGCCGTAACTAGGGCATAAGGCCTCGGTAATCAGGCGGTCATCAGCTCGGTGTCAACAGGTCGATACAGGTTTGTCCAGTAGTACCAACTTCAGAGACCAAAAATCTAAACCATGCTGGCTCAAACTTCAACAATCTTCCAAGACACTCAGCTGCCGCAACTAGGGCATAAGGCCTCGGTAATCAGGCGGTCATCAGCTCGGTGTCAACAGGTCGATACAGGTTTGTCCAGTAGTACCAACTTCAGAGAACCAAAATCTAAACCATACTGGCTCAAACTTCAACAATCTTCCAAAACACTCAGCTGCCGCAACTAGGGCATAAGGCCTCGGTAATCAGGCGGTCATCAGCTCGGTGTCAACAGGTCGATACAGGTTTGTCCAGTAGTGCCAACTTCAGAGACCAAAAATCTAAACCATACTGGCTCAAACTTCAACAATCTTCCAAGACACTCAGCTGCCGCAACTAGGGCATAAGGCCTCGGTAATCAGGCGGTCATCAGCTCGGTGTCAACAGGTCGATACAGGTTTGTCCAGTAGTACCAACTTCAGAGACCAAAATCTAAACCATGCTGGCTCAAACTTCAACAATCTTCCAAGACACTCAGCTGCCGCAACTAGGGCATAAGGCCTCGGTAATCAGGCGGTCATCAGCTCGGTGTCAACAGGTCGATACAGGTTTGTCCAGTAGCACTACAGTAACTTCAGATACCACTGCACGTTGCAAGAATCTCGAAACTCTGAAAAATCCTCAATACAAATCTCAATACCGTACAATGTATTCTCGGAACTACCAGACCAGCCGTTATCATCATTGAATATCTCCCTGACAATCAACAATACAGCTCCCGATCACGGTTCGACCAAGAACAGTATATCCGCACAGCAGTATCCACTATTTTAATCAGTAAACAGGCAGAATTTTCAATGCCCGAAAACCATCAATCAAAAACCACAACCCAACCTTAACCCCACCAGCCCAATCAGAAACTCATTCAATATCCTCCATTCTCGAATCCTCGTTCAATCAGTCAACCAGTCAATCAATGTATTTTCCGAACTATCAGAAAAGCCGCCCAGGCCAGACAGCCAGAGACGGTATCACCATTGAGATTGACTCTAAAACTAAAAATAAATCTCAGATCCTCATTTCAGTCGGTCAACCAGTCAATCAATGTATTTTCCGAACTACCAGAAAAGCCGCCCAGGCCAGGCAGCCAGAGACGGTATCACCATTGAGATTGACTCTAAAACTAAAACAATAAATCTCAAATCCTCATTCATACGCAAACGTAATTTATCCGACCGCGTGGTATGGTTTCAAGCTTACAGCAGTAGTTATTACGCCAACTTATCATCGGGGAAACGTGATCTCCCCTTGCCACGAGCTGCTGGTATAATCAAGAACCTTCGAGCGATTTCCACACAAGGAAAGCTCTGAAGTGTACTATTTTATCACCAAGCAACAATGCCTCAAGAACAGCGTTTTAACTAACCAATAGTAGTGCGCGGAAAGACAAAACGCATTAATAAATATATTCATCAAGATTCGAATGGCGTGATCAGACAACAAGTGCAAGTGCATATTTCACATCGCCAACAAAGAGCACATAGTAACTGCTATATGATTACGTGTTTAAAGCACCTACTCCACTTATACTCCTCCTGCTTTTAAGTACGTACATAGCATTTGTGCTACATGATTGATGATCAGAACCATCTCGTACCTATAACTGGTTCGTTACGGAGGGAGGGAGGGAGAGAGGGCGGAAGAGCACACAACATACAGCAGTCAATCTGAGTCGCCCAAAACATATTTTCACTCGGTATCAATGCTCCACTCCATCGCATATTCATATCATATCACAACGCCCAGAATTTTCCAACATCGTATTATACCAACCATGATAACCTTATCTGAGCAGTAGTACGTTCGCAGTTGCGTTGTACCATGGTATAACGCAGTGTCTTATATGTATGCATGGATGTATATACGACCTTCGCGATCATAAAACTGTCCGCACACAGAGCACTACCGTTTACATCAGGTACACACAAAATAAGCATACGAAAATGCTCATAAATCATGAAAACCACCGCACGCATATACCTGGTATACTCACAGCAGTATAATAGTACTTCTCGTACAAATAGCAAAAACATCGCAGACAGACAAAATAACCGTATGAGCATGTTCCAAGTACCTTCCCCTGTTGATTACAGGTCCAAGTAAAAGTTACAGCAGAATTGCTGCATGTCGGCTATTATCATACGTATACTGATGTGTTGCTATCTGACAAGGTTAGTACGTGCAGTGTGGTAGCACAGCGTTCGAAGCAAAGCACACAACCGAAACATAACAATGTCGGCTCGTCAAGTGCTCGTCACGTGCGTACTCAATCAATCCTATCATGCGTGCATCATATTTCATCCTCCCCAAGCCCCAGCCCAAGTACGTACGTAGTCCATCGTCCCGCGCAAAATAACGAAAGACAACAGAACCAACTACTCGTATTCAGTATAATGATAGGTGGTCCAAACAAGCCTTTTCTACGACACACCTACTATCAATATACCTGAACAGCAGTAGCGGCATCTTCGTACGCATCATCAAAAACATCATCAAAAACAGGGGGGAAGGCAATCGATCAGGCAGCACGAACACAGCGTATACCTCAATCAGGGCTGAACGGAGGCATGAGCCCAGCACCCAGGCGCCATTGCGGTCCAGCTTCCATGCTGATCCAAACACAACCTTGCTGTAGGTGGTGTTGCTTGCCGATATCTTTTGTTAGTTATATAGCATAGACCACTGGCCTACTCAGTCACGTGACTACGTGGTTCAGTGGTTAGTGCTATGTAATTCCCGAGGGAGGGTCGGGGGTTCGATTCCCGCCGATTTCATAATTTGTTCTTTTCGAGCGTGCGCGCTGGAGACAATATGAATGGTTATGATAGTGTGATCCTGGACACTAGTCCGTGGCGAGGGGAGTGCCCCGGAGATCAATGCAGCATGGTGAGATTCAACGAACCCGAAAGCATATCTTTTGTTAGTTATATAGCATAGACCACTGGCCAGTGGTCTATGCTATATAACTAACATAGCCTCTAGGAGGTATTGGGGCTCTTGGATCTGCAAGGGAGGGCAAGCATTGCTGTGTTGGCATCACGACACGAAATCGCTCCGCAGGAATGTTTTGATCGTTTCGGAGCTCCTGTTTGGTATCTACACTCTGCTGTGGCCACGTAGGACGCTATGGACGGTCGAACTAGAGCCCCAGGTAGGGTCACCTACTAGTGCTCCTTTTATAACATTTAAACATTCACAGATGCTCCCATTACCTGGGAGTATAATTAGAGTGTTTTACAGAAAAAAAAACAGGTACTCTGTGTACTCGCAGTATTTCGGTGTTCAATACTCTCGATTCTCGGAGTACTCCGAGTATTTTAGATGCTTGCACTCCGGGTACTGCTTGTACTTGAGCATAATTACTGCTCATACTCCCAATACTCGGATTATATGGGCCTTCAGTACTGCTCATACTCCAAGTACTCCGAGTATTTAGGTCCCCATTACTCTACAGTAATACTCTCAGCACTCGGAGTATAAAAAATGCTCGATACTCCGAGTATACTCGGAGTATCGAGTATACTCGGAGCATCTGTGGTAGGTTGTTGGAAATAGCAGAGATGCCTTTAAAACGGCCCTCTTGAGGGGGAGATAATAACACGTCGACATTATTTAGCCAGATTTTTTGCTAAAAACGTGGACTTCTGATCCAAGCTATTGTCATGTTGCCACACACTACTTGAAGTAGGCTGCATAACTAGCTAGCTCGTCACATTTGCAACTAACTGGGCTTTTCTTCTGTTTTCAAAAGTTCGATAAACTGACGGAGATATCGCCAAAATACCGAATCTCGGAGGTCGTTTTGTTCATGTTCACATTAAATAATTGGGTGGGGGATTTTATTTAGGGGGTGGGAAACGATAAATCGCAGCCATATGCGCACGCCTTTTTTTTTCTCTTTTTCTAAAAAACACAATGTCGTGATATATGGAGGATTCGTCCCAAAATGACTCATTTTGGCCAATTTCGGCCAGACTTGGTATTTTTTTTTTGATGCGGTGTTGCATAATTACTTGTTATTAGTGTGTAATTGCGTGTTCGTTCAAAATCTCAGCGTCGGTTCGTCTTGTCTTTGCGATCACGAATGCACACAATTTTCAATGTCTTAACTTTATTTGTTAAACTCGGTATAGTATAAAACGTGAATGGAAGCAATGTCCTGGATGGATCCTATTATATCTATTTACTACGTATTTCGCTGGCCTATAAAGTTGTATCAAACATCTGATCAAGAATGATACGGCAACCTGCGAGAAAAGTGGTATATATACTACAGTAGGTAGGGCGGGCGGTTTGATGGAACAAACGTGATCTTGACCCTCAGCAAAAATAACACAACAACAGCTCTTACCTGCTTCGATACCGTAACCATCGTCAGCAGGTCGCTGGCCGGCGTCGCCAAAGAGCTCTGTGCGGAGTCGGCCTCCGTGGCCTCCGCGTCGACACTGGACGTTTCCAATGAGCTGCCGCCTTCTTCGAGACTGGCGCTTTGTGCAACGTTTACACTGGTCTCGAAGGGGGTGGGACCCTGGGGGGGAGGCGATAGAAGATTGCAGGTGCTTCTTTGACGGGGCATCGCTGTCGGGAGGATGGCGAAGCCCCCTGCCTCTCGAAGGCCGCCGTTGCCCGACGAACGCCACAGGTATTCGATGGTGGCCTCGAGGAGCGCTCGTTGCGTCCGAAGTAGCACCACCGCTTCAGTACCTCCCGCTCTGTACGCCGCGGCCACGACCGAGCAAAGCGCTGGCGGATTGTCCGCGGGCGCATCGGTGACGCCTTGAAGGCAGGCTTGCATGAGCGCGTCCACCGGGAGTGAGCTCGCCAGGGCCCCTCCTGCTGTCGCGAAGACCTTGTCCGGGAGCCAAACCCGGGCTCCCTCCTCTTCGATAGTGACCAAGTTCACGATTGAATCATAATCTGGAAACTTTTGCACCTTGTTGAGGTCGAGGGCAGGGATGTTGGAGAGAGTCATGGGTAGTTTATCGAGATCTGGGTGAACGGGCGAGGGTGAAGGAACGCCGGGCGCGGCTTCTGCAACGGGGTTGCTGTTCGACACCTCGGCGGGCTCGACCAAGTCCAAGCGTCTTTCCGTTTTTCGTGGCGCAATTTCCGTATTTCGTGGCGAAGCTTTGAGTTTAGCAAGAAGAGTTCGACTACGGCCGGGCGCTGACGTACAGCAAGTCCGCAATAATAATACTACTATATATAGTAGAACAGGTGTTGTTGCGTGTTTTCGCATATATAATGAGCTGTTGTACCTGGTAGATTTGATAGGGATACTCGCACATGTTCTGTCTTCGGTGTTTTGGTGTCACAGAAGTCGTGCCTTGCAGCAGTGGCAATACAATAATCTGACAGGGAAGAGGTGGTACCTTTATCATGTTTTCTACATTTGGTATTCTACGTGTTGGGGAATTAAGATTTTCCGTCATAACTTATGGTGTCGGGTACATGCTTATAACCACACAATATGTGAGAATATAATGCCATCACTGCTGTCGTATCATGTGTATGGAAGATGATTGCATCGATTTAGGTTTGGAGTGGCTGGAATATTCTCTTGGGTGTTGCTATGTACCTGGTATGATCTACTCGTACGGCGGTCTATTTGGCGGATACTCCGCGGGCCAACATTTCCATATTAAAATTTATTGTGGTACAATACGTGCCAATGCCATGCATCTTTCCTGTAGTTCCTAGTCTTGCTCTGTTGGCGCTGTTTCGGTCCTTTTTATTTTATTTCGTTTCATTTCATTTATTTTTATTTTTATTGGAGGTCGCATCTCCTCTGGGAGAAGCACGACACTTTCTTTCTTTTATTTCGTCATGCTTTCTGTTTGGTTGCTTGATTGTTGATTTGTTTCAGTATATTTACTTTTTATTATTTTTTCCTTTTCGCTTTTTTCCTTTTTTTTCTCTTTTTTTCTCTTGCATGCAGCTGGATTGCTAGCAGGGCAGGTCTTGCCTGTCGTATATGGCATTGCATTGTCTGCTCTGCTTACTGCACTGAGCGTAGTATCTCTGTGTCGTAGTTTTGTGACCACAGAACTGGTACCTTTTTAGGATGATGAATCGGCACGGACACTGGGTGTGCTGGATGTCGACGGGTAGAAAGGAAGGTTTAATGTGAAGAACACACACACATGTGGGCCCATCTGATGTGGTATATGCGTTGTACAGTGGGATATACCTTTTAATAGGTCGGTAGCATGGATTCTATTACGTACCTGTAGGAAGAGGAAAGTGTGGTACCCTAAGGTAGGGCCAGTATTTAAGGCACAGCCGAACGCCCGCCACCCCCTCTACCTGACCGTATAGTGACGGTTGGCTTGAGGTGTGGGAAGGCGGACGCCAAAACACCGAGACCTTTGGCGAGGCTCGACTCGGTGATCCCTCGCGACAGCAGCGGGCGCTCTACCCTTTTTCCCATCAAGGAGGAGGCGACAATATTAGCTACCTCGTCCCCCTTCTCCAGACGTGGAAACGGAGAGAGCCTACTCGGGTGGGAACTTTGTTGCCGCCCTCCCGAGCCCCGTTCTCGGAGACACCTCAAGGTCTGAAGACCTCTCTTCGCTTCGTGCACGTTAACCCACGTGCAGCATGCACCGTCGGCAACAGTGGAGCCGGAAGCAGATCCGACACTGCCCGACGGGCCAGTGGTGACACCACGGCCTCCAGTCAGATCAACTGGACGCTATACCCCTATTAATACGGAGATTCGCGCCTTTCGTCAAGCAAGGGGGCACCAGAGTCCCCCTGCCCCTTTGAGGCAATGAAGAGCCCCTTCTTGCGAATTTCCGCCAACGAGCGGGGTGACGCGAGGCCAGGAACCGTGGGTTCTGGACTCGCCTTGGCACCCGAGGCCCGGTGCCCCCTGAGAGGGGCACCGCAGGCCACAACTGCCGAGGCCCGGTGCCCCCTGAGACGGGCACCGCAGGCCCAAACTGCCGCGGCCCGGTGCTCCCGGACAGGGGCACCAGGCCCAACGGCCGCGCCCATATGCACAACGGGGGCACCGCAGGCCCAAACGTTCCGAGACCCTGGCCTCAGATGGGGCACGCAGGCCGCAAACGGCCCAATCCGAGCCCAGTGCCCCAAACGGGCAGCGCACTGCCGAGGTCCTGAGAAGCCGGCACCGCAGGCCCAAACTCCGAGACCCAGTGCCCCAAACGGGGCACTGCAGGCCAACACCGCAGGCCTCAAACTTCCGAGGACCACAGTGCCCTCAAACGGGGGACACTTCCGGCCCGGAACTGCAATACGGCCACCGGTGGTTGGACACCGTCGGTCATTGACCCTACTCTCGATATTCAACAGACAAATGGTGCTGTTCTGTGCAGCCCCCTTCTATGTTCGCAGTGGTCTCCTTCGTCGTTTGTCGTCGACGACGTGTCATATTCTTGCGCGGAGCAGTATATGATGGCCGAAAAGGCCAGGCTTTTCAAAGACCACCGCGCGGTTGAACGCATCATGTCCTCACCAGACCCACGCACGCACAAACGCCTCGGTCGTGGCGTGCGCAACTTTGACTCTGTTGTTTGGGATCGAGAGAAGCAACAAGCCGTATTATCTGGCACCTATGCTAAATTTACGCAGAACCCCGCCATGAAAAATCACCTTTTGAGCACGGGCACCAAACTTTTGGCTGAAGCCAGCCCTCTGGACCCAGTGTGGGGTATTGGTCTCAGGGCGGACGATCCCAGGGCCAGTGACCCCCACAGATGGAAAGGGTCAAACTTGCTCGGTGAGGCGCTTTCTGCTGTTCGCGAGATAATTCGCGAACGCGAGGCCGGGTTGACACACCCCGCCTCCTCTCGTCAATACTGCACTCCCACCGGAAGCACCAGGACCGACGAGACTTCTACAGCGCTGTCGCCTGTCCCGCTCACCGCAGCTAGCGCTTAAAAGGGTCCTCCTTGGGAGTGTTCGACCTTTTTCTCGGACGCGCCGGCCGACCAAAGCCCTGAAGTTTTAGCGATAGCTTCTGGCGTCGGCCCTCGCCTTGCGTTGTCAGAACACAGCCCCTGCCTTGTTGGAGGCACAGTGACGCTAGACGACGCTTCGTTCACCACTAAAAATCGCCATACATACGGCTTGCCGGAACCTGCCACGGAGCACGACCGCAGTGGATCGACGAGCCTTACCCCTGCGAGGACGGGGGTATCTAACCCAAAAGGGCCTACGAACTGCACACCCCTTCCTCGCCGATTCCAGGTGTCGGCTTGGGTGGGCTGGTGCCCCGCACTACTGCCTTGGGTAGGCTGGTGCCCCGCCCTGACAGTACTGCCTTGGGTGGGCTGGTGCCCCGCACTACTGCCTTGGGTGGGCTGGTGCCCCGCCCTGACAGTACTGCCTTGGGTGGGCTGGTGCCCCGCCCTGACAGTACTGCCTTGGGTGGGCTGGTGCCCCGCACTGACAGTGCGACCTTGGGTGGGCTCCCCTTGCGACCTTGGGCGGGCTCCCCTTTCCCTCCGGGGATTTTTGCGACTTTCGCACACACGGACCACGTATAAGGATTGACGACCTTTCTGCTCCCTCGGGGAGATTCGTCGCTCGTGTTTCTGCGTCCGTCGATAGCCGTCCCGGCCGCAGGCTGAATTCGCCTGCCGCCGACGCCGCTTCCGCTTCTGTTTTCGCCGTACCCACCGAGGACGGCTTGGGCTCCGCAGACACCCCACACTCTGCGACTACCGTCGCCCAGACAACTCCCACTTCCGGGAGTTCTACACAAGGACCCGTTTCAGCCGCGCCGCCGGCCCTGACACACGACTTTTTGTCGTGCCATCTGTCCCATCGGCGTCCCTTTTTTTTTCGGACATCCAGGAGCCTACCAGTAAAGGACGCTCACACAACCGACGACGGCCTTGTCCTACTTTTCCGAACTCAGACACCGTCGCGAGCACCTGATTCACCGGCCCTCCTCCGGTCACGCCGCGGCACATTTCCTACATCTTACTCGTCACCAACCGTTTCAGTCGCCGGGCCGACATGTTCGCCGGGACCGCGCCAGAATTCACCACGGACGACACGGCCAACATTGGTCAACATATATATTCCCCTCAGGGGGCGCCCACGTACCATCCTTTCGGACTATGGCCTCCACTTCTGCTCCAAGCTTTCTCTCCCTCCAGCGCGCTACACGACTTCACTGGGAGCCGTACGTGGTTCTTGGTGTCTCCAGGACCACATAGCGAGCGTGCTTTCTCAAGGGACCCAACGTAACGTAGACAAATCTCGAGGCATGGCCGTGGAGAGTACACTTCATACCGCCGCCACCCTCGATAGTTTCCCGTTTTTATGGACTTTGGGGCTGGGAGGGATTCTTTCAAGGCCTTAGAATAGGTATTTCTTGCACTTTCGCCGTGGGTTTGGTATGGGGTTTGGTATTGGGTTTGGTGTCTTCCTTCATAGATATATAGATTTTTTTTTGCTTTCGTCCTGCCGACGCCCTCCCCCGCCAGAGCCGAGGGGGGTGGTCAGGGTAATATGGCTACTCATACCGTGACACAGGACTGTATCGTTATTTGTGGTTTATCCTTCTTAGGTATTCTTCAGCAAGGCACTCGCCTCCCCCTCGCGGGGCGGGCGATAGTGCCCATTCCCCGTACGGTGTCAGTTGTTTCCTTCTTGGTGCTAGTTGTGGCCTTCTCGTTCCCCCCCCCCTCGCCTTGTTGGCGACTCATGGGAGGTCTCTGACGTTGGTTCCGTTCACAGCACCTGCGTTTACGTTCGATTGCCTTTCTTTGCGTTTGTTTTTTCCGGCTTCTTAGCCTAGCAACTTAGAGGTGTGGGAGGGGTTTTGAGGAGCCGCATCTTCGACTCATGTTCTAATTCGGGGAACTGGGATTTCCCCGTTTTTCCCATATTTCTGCATATACGGCTCATCAGGGTGGGCTAGTGTAATGGTATGGGCTAGGAAGGCCGGTAATTACCTCTGCATAGGTAATTGGTCCGTTTTCGTATAACTTGGATGGCATTCGTATTCGGTATTCGGGGTATTTATAATATCTGCGGGCCATACTTGAAGCCCATCCCGAGGCAGATGTCATCTGACTCGGGGTTTAATAAAAGCTGCTTCTCTTCTACGCTTGACTCTACGGAAAGTGAGTAACACCAAGGATGCTTAATAGACAAACCTGCAAGGGGATACTCTGTGTCTCACCCAGTCTTATCACACGCGTGAGTGTATTTTGTGGTACGATATGGAAATGAGACTCGGGCAGGATTACCTACCTGGGCACTTCGATTTTACTTCCTTTTGACATCTATTGGACTTCCCTTTTCTCCCTCCTCCTCCCATCATCCTCTCCGGCGGTGGAAGCAACATTACACATTTTCTACGTCTTCTCTGCTCCACCTTATGGCGGCGATCCCGTGGCCAACCCTCCCCTTCCCGTGAGGGAGCAAACATAACCCGTGGCACGGGTTTATCCAACACATGATGAGTTGAATTTTCTTTGGAGCCTGGGTATATATATGACCAGGCGATAAATTAGCTATTGGCCAGGATACATTCGTAGCATGGTTGGGGTGATTGACAGTCCCAACATGCTGTCTGTGCTTTGGGTGATACATTCCCCTACTCGGGGTAGTCATTTCCCAGTTATTTTGCGGTTATTTTCCGGGTGTTTTCCTTTTCATTTCCAGCTCTATTTGAGTTCATATTGAGTCCCTATTGAGTTACATATTCCTCGGTTCGTCCGAGGGCCAGTACTCTATCATCAATGGGACAATAGTAATATATTCAAAGGAAAATTCGGAAGGGTATACCGGTACCGGGGGGATATTTGTTGCGCGTACCGAGCTTACCGAAGTGTCGGGTACCGGTATTGAAAAAGTACCGAACTTACCGAAGTGTTCGGTAGGGTATCAAGCACATTACCGAGAACATACCGGTACCCCCGGTATTGTGGGCGAGGGTATATCGGTACCCGGGGTATATTTAGGTGAGCGTACCGAACTTACCGAAGTGTCGGGTACCGGTATTGACATAGTACCGAACGTACGGAAGTGTTCGGTAGGGTATTATGCACACTACCGAGAACATACCGGTACCCCCGGTATTGTGGACGAGGGTATACCGGTACCCAGAGTATATTTAGGTGAGTGAGTGTACCGAACTTACCGAAGTGTAAGTGAAAACAGTAGCCTGAGAAAATAATATGTGCACCTCTATCGTTTGGTATATAGCATGCATCGAAACGTGGCAGAAAACAGGAAGAGAAGACCTCGAAAAACCCAGACCCTGGGAGCCAATATTCCTTCGTGACGTCCGCAAAGGTGTACAAAACAAATAGTGCACAATCCTCTACATGTCGTAGGCGTCGTTTCTGGTATAATGGATTCACTCGAACACCTTCCCTTGCTCTTTCACAGCGGTGGCGAGATTGAAGACATACCCCCCAATGTGCACACTGGTGGCTCTACAACCGAAATTAATCTCGTATATACCCTCACTTTTTCAGATTTATCCGTGGCCTCGCGTTTTCGAGGCGTTTCGTGCCCGCCTTCTCCTCTACCGGGCATGACTCGACACAACGTTTGCCTCCAACGACCCCGAACTCGTTTGGAAGGGGCGTAGACCTGTTGGCTGCCTGTAAGTCAGCGCTGACCTCACACAGATGTCTCCACTTCTCCTTTACCTGTCTCTAGACGAACAAAACTAAAAACGCGCCTGCGCGAATCACAAGTAGAGTTTATTCAGCTCGTCGTATTGGTGGCCTTAAACACATACTTCGTATATATATCAACACTTCAACATTGCATGTTCGTAACACGAATCGTGTCCTGTGTGGGAACTATTGAAGTTTTTTACTCACCAGTTATTCCCCAGTGTCGTGTCTGATATCACTGCCAAGCCATTCCATGCCGTTGTCCCGTCGACTATATTATGGCACGACATGTTCTGCATTGTACGTGCATACATACCTACAGCACCCTCTTCTCTCTAGCGGCCTGGTGGCCAATTACATATGCGGCATCTGCTACGATGCACACATACATATAAAGGCGCAAAACTCATCGACGCCCCCCGCTGCCCAATTGCCTGTTCTGCGTGCAACATTGTGCTTACCCCGCCCTAATGATCCCCGTGCGCCGTTTGCCCCTGGCTCCCCGTTGTACGCTGCGGTGGATAAGGAGCGGTCAGTGTCCTCCGCCTCCCCCGCGAAGGGGGACGGGAAGGGCAAGGTCAAAGGCAAGGGCGCCGGCGCGAGCGCCGAAGCTGTCACGGGTGCCGCTACGAGTGCGACGGCCACCTGTGACTTCCCCCTCGTCTCGTCTTTCGAAGACTCCTCGGCTGCAGTCGAGGACGCCCAGAGGAGGGCTGACGCGGTGTTGACCTTGCGGGAATTTCCTGAGGGTCTGTCGTTTGTGGACCGTTGCGGTGTGTTGGGAGTAGCCCTGCATGCTTCGGGGCTGTGCGTGGAAATTGCGGCAGGCCTGAGCAGTGCGACCGTCTTCATCCGTGTAGGATCCCATCCCGTTCCGCTGACGCGTACCACCCCGGCGCGTGGTGCTAGCCGTTATGGTGACGAACAACTGGTCCGCAAGTTGCAGCAGGAGGAAGACATGATTATGGCGAACGCTGATGCGTCCCTGGCCTCTGATGCCAAACGGGTCGCGTCAATGACCGACGACGGCGACATGAAATGCGCATTACCGCATGATGACTCCCTTCACCCCTCCACACCTACGCTGGCGTACCGTCCCGGCGCGTGAGGGAACCGTTTCGCCGCTCTTGTCTTGCCCCCAAATTCCGCCCCTCCTGCCCCCCCGTCGCCCGGCCCTCCCCAGGGTCAACCGCCGGCTCCCAAGATCAAGTCGGTGGCGTCTGGATCCCTGGAGTCGGCCAGCGCTGTGTCACCGTCCGCGACACCCCCGGTGCCGGTCGCGATGGCCCACGCCGTAACTCTCCTGTGGACCGCGTGGGGCGCTAGCGCCGCTGCGGCCGGCCCGAGCCCGGCCCGACTGGCCTACCAGACGGCGGTGGACGGAACGATTGCAGCCAAGGCCGCCACCGCCAAGGTCCTTCTGATGAAAGACGGAGATCTAGCGATGATGGTGCGTGCCCGTGCCGCGGCGACGGCGAGCGCGGCGCTTCTGGACAAGCGCCGGCGGGCGCACACCCAAGATGTCCTCGACAAAGACGCTGTGGTGGGTGAGCCCTAGCAAGGGCTGGGTCACGGAGGGTAGGCTCTTATGGTGGATGGGCAAAACCTTGTGCCCTCCAGGGACTCCACGGACGCGAGGGTGCGCCTCCAGCGCGAGCTGGTAGACTCTCGGGCAGTTCGGCAGGAGGCGAGGCACGTGCTTGTCCCTGAGGACGAGTCGGCGCCAGGGAGTAGGTAAGCTGCTGCCCAAGAAGCTGTCGCCACCGACGCACAACCCCGTCGCGTCTGCCGTGTGATGACGGCTAGCTCGCTGACCGGGGTGGCTGACGCCGGGATACCCTTGTTCTCGCCTGTCTCATCTCCCCGTTCCTTGTCATCGTACCCCCGTCGCTGCCGACGATGACACCCTCGTCGCTCCCCGCTGTCGCTCCCCCGTCGCCTCCGGCCGCTGCGCCCGCCCCGCCCACAGCTTTCACTGCTCCTGAACCTCCGGCGGCCCCGTCTCTGTACTACAGAGGCGACGTCCTCGTGATGAGGTCTACTCACCCGGGGATACCGGACCAAGTGATCCTGGGCTTCCAGGTGACAGAGCGGCTGGCCGTTCATCCTCACCAAAACGATGGAGGAGGCGAGATTGGCGCTAAGCGTAGGCAGGTCATCCGGCGCGCGTTCGCGAGATTGAACACCGATGTCCGGATCGCCGCCCCCCCCCTCCCTCCAGCCGCCGACCTCCACGTGATTGATTTGGTGCACCTCACGTCCGCGCTACAGAACGCAACAGAGAGCGCGAGGGTTGCGTGTGGTGATACACCCACCATGTAGACTGGAGACACGGGTGGGAAAAGGTGTTGGAACGCCACGTACTAAAGCCGGTACGTGCATCCTCCCAGCAGGCGGCGGCGGTGAGCACCCTTGTCGCGGACGCTTTTTCCCTGGGAGGCAAGCTCCTGAAGGACGGGAGGAGCAGCCAAGACGCGTTTGACCACATCCTCTGGGTGCTGTGCCAGGAGTTGAGTGAGGTGTCCTCGGCCGCAATGATGCAGGCGCTGCAGAACCTCGTGGTCCCACAGGGGGCGATGTCTCTTGTGTATTTGGCCGAGTTGCGGTTGCTTGTCTCTAACGTAAGGCGTGTCGGGCAGGTAGTGCCCGAGGACGGTACTACGCAGCTCGCGATCAAGTCACGTGTTGATGACCAGTTTGCGGCTTTGAGTGCACAAAGTGTCGCCGGTCGAAACATGCGGTCCGTGTCGTTTACTAGTGCCGATGAGCTATAGAGCTCCCTGCATGACCTGTCTTTGAACCAGACGGTTACGTGCGCGTCGTCCAGACTGAACGGGGGTGGAGCATCGATGCTGGCACGAAGTAGAACCTACGCCAAGGCGTTCCATGGCCAGAAGTTTGGGGGGGTACTGGCGGTCGAGAATAGCGAGGACGGGTTGGAAGCAGAGGACTGGCAGTTTCAGAGGATTTACGCGGTCATGCAGAACCGCGATCGCTTTGGGAGAAATTACTCAGAACCACCTTTCTATATCAGATATGACAGCAGGGAGGCCAAGAATACCGCGCAGCGCGCCCTTGCGGCTCCAGGTGCCTCAACCGCGTCGATGAAAATCATTTCGCCCGTGAATGCCTTGGCGAATACATGAACCGTTGCGGAATCATTAACCCCGCCATCGGCGACGGCACGCCAGCCGATTTTTCGATCCTCTGGTACCCGTGGCAACAAAGGTTGTGCCAGTGGCATGCCAACCGCAAGTATGCCAGGGCGCGCAGAGGCAACTGAAGGCGCGACGGCAGGTGGGCCGACTTGCCGGCAGCACCACGCCCCCCGTTGTCCTTTTTGTCGGGTGTTCCGCGTGTTCCGTTTTGCTGAATGTACTGTGGCAGGTTTACTCTGGAGGTGCGCGTCGGAGAGAAGAGGGGAGGCCCTCCCGGCATCACAAGATGCGAGAAATATTTCGACGTTATCCGCGAAGCACGACGCAGTCCGCCGTCAAGAGTCAGAGTACGATCTGTCTACGAGCGGTAAGAGTGGGGATGTGGTTGGTTATCGCCCCTCTGTATTGCGCAGAAGTGATCTCTCCGCCGGCCGATCGAGCGCTTCCACTATTGTACCACCGCTTTGCACAAGCACCGCTGATGATAGAGGTAGACTAGTGGACGAGCTTGACCGTCCGAGCCGCGCACAGACTCGGTGTAAGCTACCGAGAAATACGGGAGCCCGAAGCAAGGACATACTGTTGGGTGCATTAGTTGAGGGTCATACCAAACCTGAGTCACTGACCACGGCCAACAGGGCGATGGGCATGCCCGCTTCATCTGGGCGCTTGAAGAGAGAGTCGCCCCCGGCCAGTAGTAGTACAGCCCGGGGGAGCCGATATAGGGGAACGGTGCGTTGCCCACTTAGCAGCTCCCGTGAGTTATCCCCGCCGGCGGTGGTAGTATATCCATTACCCGCTAGTAGCAGCAACAGCGCGAACCGCACGCACCGCTCGCGCGCGCAGACGCGCAACCAAGTGAAACGGCGTACGAGCATTGTTGAGCGAGAAACCGAATCAAACCCGGAAACTGGTGTTGACGTATCCAGTACGACCTAGTAGTAGTAGTAGTAGTAGTAGTAGTAGTAGTAGTAGTAGTAGTAGTAGTAGTAGTAGTAGTAGTAGTAGTAGTAGTAGTCGTCGTAGAGGGAGAGGCACATTTTCGTGTGCGCCGGGCGCGCCTGATCGCATCCATGCCCTCGACTCCACCGACCCCATAGACCACATTGCGTCTCCCGCCTCTTTGTAAACCATGCCCCGCGCGCTTCGCGAAGGAGAAACGAGCAGATTATCTTCCGGAAATTACTCAAGCCGTGGGAGACACCACACAACCCGGGCGCGCATCTTTGGGGGGGGGCGAGGCCCCCTGAACCCTCGCCTGTACGGTCCTCTTGGGCACGGGCAGCCCGGCCACCTTCGTCCAAACCACGGAATGGGAATGTATGATCGCATGCGGGGCAGCGTCGTGGGACGGGTTGACGAAAACACCAGAAAGTAAATGGGGGAGCTTGTAACGGTGTACCACTGACCACGTCCAATAGGGTTCGGTTGAACGTGCATATGGGAGGATGTTGTGGAGTAGCCCCAGGTAACGACCGCCCACAAGCAGTATTCTTAGCAGTACACGCGCATGTCGTGCCAGACGCGGCGATGACTCCCGCGATCTTGCGGGGACGTGACGGTTGAGCTGAATTCCCGGTCCGAAACTACGTCGATATTAGTTCGTCTCAAACTGTTTTCGCTTTTCACAGTCCATGAACGTAGAGTCGCTGCGAGTACCGAGCGG
This sequence comes from Saccharina japonica, assembly GCA_008828725.1. Classification (NCBI taxonomy): domain Eukaryota; class Phaeophyceae; order Laminariales; family Laminariaceae; genus Saccharina; species Saccharina japonica. The sequence continues at coordinate 203,684 of MEHQ01001723.1, read as the reverse complement.
CCTCCGACCTAGGCGAACAACGCGATTTGTTTTGTTGAGTCGAGCCACGGAAGGGCCGTCGTCGCTCGATTTTCCGGGAAGCGCTGCCACATCCCAAGACGCGATATGGTGGGTCGCTGTAAAAGTCACAAACAAATTGATGGTTCGGCGGCGGCTGCGGTAGGTAGTTATTATATAAGATTTAATGAGCGCCCAGTAAAACCGTGGTTGCAACCGCTGTGTCCAAGATTCGACTCGGACGCGCAGGCCATGCGGCCTTTTTTGATGCAACCAAATACTAAACGTGGTGTAGGAGGCGCACCACTACAAAAAAGTGACCTGTCGAAACCACCAATAACCCCGACCTCCCAAGACGCGGCTTATTCGGTATCAGCGCCAGAAACCAAACCGCTCCGTGCACTCCAGGAATACGTGTTTGCTAGTTTAGACGAGGGACAACGCCCGGCCTTCAGAAAATTGTGGCAGGGCACACCTCCGCCCCTGCACGAGATAGACAGTGATATCGTAAAAGCGTTGTGGAAGGCCGCAGATATTGACACGCTCGGGGGCCTGCTGTGTAAGTACGAACACCGCCTTTTACATCGCAGTACAGACCTGGGACACGTCACGGTAGACCTCTTCCGTAATATCCCTAAGAGCGACGCGCGTCCGGTCAAACAACGACCGTACCGTGCATCCCCTGTGCTGGCGGCAGAATTACTAACAAAATTGACAAGCTCACGTTAGCCGGGTATACTGCGCCGATCCTACTCCAATCGGTCGAGCCCTTTAGTAGTGATCGCGAAGCCAGACGACGGAATACGGAAAACACGTAACTACGAGCGAGTCAATGAGAAGCCGGCTATATCGGTTTTTCCACTGTCAATAATGGATGACTAACTCGCAGACCTAGGGGGCCGGGTCATTACACATGTGTGGGGGGTTTCATTAAGGGCAGCGGCCAAAAACAGGTATACCTGGTCCGTTTGCGGCCAAAAACAGGTACATACTTAAAATCAAGTCAAAAACGCACTCCACGCGCCCGGCCATTGGTCCAAAACTCGTTGTACCTGTTTTTGCCTCTTTAAAACCAAGGTATACCTGATTTTGTCTATTCTGCTTGACTTTCACCTTTTTTTGTCGTTTTTAAGCCAATCAGAGGCCCTTCATAGTTCCACCCTATGCCCCCTATACAAATGCCGACGTACGCGGAGACCCCCTCCTCCCTTCGCACCTCGCACCACACGCTACTCGAGCGACACACATATCTGCCTGCACACCTCCGCCGAAATAATACGAGATAGTAGGCTCCCCTTCGGGATTGTGGTTGACTTGGGATACCACAGGGGTGTCGCAAGCTGATAAGGGAGAATACAGCAGCAGGCGTTCGTTCCTCGTACTATTATTTGCAGCTACTCGTATACGTAGCCACCGGGCGAGCACGAAGAACATGAAAAAACTCCACTTTGCGTTGCAAGGAACGGCAGGTTCGTGGGGTGCGTTTTAAACTTGATTTTAGTATGTACCTGTTTTTGGCCCCAAACGGACCAGGTGTACCTGTTTTTGGCCGCTGCCCTTTCATCCCGATTATTAGGGTGCTTAATTGGCTATTTACTGATTCAGAAACGGCCATAACCCCCCCTCCTACATTTTCTTCTTGGTCCCGAAGGGGCCCGCGGTGGGCGGAGTCAGGTGCATCGTTATTGTTTGTTGTGTGTTGTCAATATAGGCGACAATGACAAAATGAGCATAGAGCATAAAGGTGCATGCTCAAATATCTGCCCAAACGCGCCTCAAAATAACGTGTCAGGAGTTCAAGCCACACGTGTTCGGTACGATGGACTTAGTGAGTGGATTTTTTCCAGCGCTCAATTCACGAAGACTCCATCCCCCTGACGGCCGTAGGCACACGATGAGGAAACTGGGAGTGGATGGCAATGCCGATGGGGCTTGCATCGAGCCCCGGGTGGTTCCAGGCGACCATGTTGAGTGCGTACGAAGGTCTCGAACAGGTGCGCCTCTTTGTCGACGACACGTTTTGTTTTGTCTTTTTTCCGAAAAACGGCTGCGAGCACGTCGTCAGCGATTTACAGAAAAAAATGGACCAGCTCAACACTTTCAATTTGAAACTGGCACCGACGAAAGCGCACTTGGGGGGGTAAGCGTAGTGGAATTTTTGGGCCTCCGAGTCACGGCGGAAGGGATTTCACCCGACCCGGGCAGGGTCGAAGCACTCGTCCTAAAGTTGCCAATCCCTACAAGTGTGAGTCCGCTGCGCTCACTCTTAGTCGGGCTGAGATACTTCCGGAAATTCTTGCCGACAATGGCGGCAGTGACCAAGACAATGAATGCGCTGTTAAACAAAGGCGTGAAATATTTGTGCACGATGGAGCACCCCCCCAGACAGTACATACAAGCTCTGTTGGAGCAACTGTCGAGCCCTGAAATACTGGTTTTCCCGGATGTTACTGGCGGCAATGCATGTGACCGAAAAAACCAAGTGATAACGGACACCTCCGTAGACGGACTGGATGCGGTGGTGGAACAAGAGCAGAAAGACCGTCAGACGCGTCCGATTTGTTTTTTACGAGTCGGTCCACACTGCCGAACGAGCGAACTTGGAGGGCCACAGATTTGCACAAACCAAAAAGAGGCATGTTTCACACTTTGGGTAAAAAACGGGGTTAATTTGTTTTGTCCGCGGGTTTGGTTTAGGTACATCATCACGTCACCCAACCGCACTCGATAAACTACGGTCACACTCTCCACATATGCTTTGGAAGAGCTACCCATCGGTTGCGACTCGATCGTATTTTTATTGCAGAGTCAAATTCTCGGGAAAGAAAACAAATTACCGGAGGAATTTCACTTGGGCATTTACTCCTACTGTTTGTAAGCTGAACTTCGATAGGCTTTAGGGAAAGGGTAAAAAAACTGATTTTCGGTTTTGGGGGCCAATGCTTTTCGTTTGGAGCCGCATTGTTTGGGAGGCGGAGCCATGTTTACCCCCGGGGGGGAGTGTTTCGATAAATTAACCAATTTTTTATCAACCCCCTATATAATAACGCCTACAAGTGATATATGGAAATTCCCATAGTAAGCTCGATATTGTTTCCGTGTGAGAGAGCCGATTTTGGAGTAGACTGGGTTATGTTCTGGGGCCGAACTCTCTAGACAGTTTTTTAAGCGCCAAAATGAGCCGGAAATTGGACTTTTGAGACCTCCGCAGAAATAGAAAAAGCCCGTCTTTTTTTTGTTTTTGGAGCCACAAAAATTGATAAAATGGGCCTATCAGTGCTCAGTCTAACGTTTACCTCGGTTTCAAGGGGGAAAATCGATCAGACGTTCACCTTGACGTTAGAGGGGGGAATGAAAGGATATATGGCAAATACATAATCCCCGAAATAAAGACCCCACAAGCTGCACTGGTATTAATAGTGGTGCCCATGATCGGATGCGAACGGTATATACCGCACTTTCGACTTTTTAATATACAGGGTGAAGAGTCGTGTTCAGGGATGATTGACGAGTATAATATTATATGCGAATGGTATAATTAGTATTATCTTTGCAATAAGAGCTGCATGCTGTCAGATGGCAAATAGAACATCCATAAAGTGAAGGGTAACTGTGAGGGTATTACCTGCTGAGCTATAGGGGTAAAAGATCGATCGATTACCCAGCTCAGGGTAATCCTTATAACACTCTCCCCCCCTCTGAACGGCGGGATATTTGGGACGTCGGTACCGTATACGGCCGTACGTTGACCTACCCGCTTCGTTTCAATACCTGGGGAACCAGGGAGACGTGTTATTTGGGCACGCACGCGCAAGCGTTTCTGAAAAAAGAAACGTTCGAAGTGAGATTCGAACCCGTGTCCTGCCGACGACGCCAAATGTGAGGGTATTACCTGCTGAGCTATAGGGGTAAAAGATCGATCGATTACCCAGCTCAGGGTAATCCTTATAACATAACTATATTATACAACATCAAAAATAATACTACGTCTTACATCCAAAATGGAGACCCCACAGCCAGCCGTGGTACCCACGAGGGAATACGTACGTAGCACTATTTTTTTACTTCGTTTTTAGTGTACCACCCGTACAAAGGTCTATGGAAATATAGTACGTACCAGGTCATTCATTGTTCATTGGTGGTTCGGTGTCGGCCACCGGAGACGAAAAATGTTGCGTTTTATTTTGTTTTTTCCATCCCATTTATTATCTTCGCAGTTCTGTCTCTCTCCCTCCCTAGTCGTAACTCAGATCCGGGGTCAAAAAGTAGGCTCCTCTCCCTCCTCCCCCACTACGGTCATTGCCTTGATTTTTATCGCGCAGAGGGTTCAGCCTCCCCAACGCTCGTCGATTTTCATCGAGTTTTGCTAACTCACGCTCTCGCGCTTTCCGCTAGTCGAGTTATTGTTTTGCAAGAAAAAAACCCTACGAGCACGAGTATGCACTCGGGGGGGCTCGAACCCACGATCTTGACTCTAACAGGGACGAGATTCACCTGCCATTCCACCGGGGACGCCGTATATGGGCGAATATGCGCCTGAAAACCAAGTAAAAAGCCTAGCCTTTTTATATATTTTCGGCTATATACGGCGAATAGAAAAAGGTGCGTGAAAAAATATAAAAGGCAGCGGCGAATAGCAAAAGGTACCTGACACTTGTTTTCGACTCGAATAGGAAAAAGGGCCTAAAATATGTCCAACGACGGCCAATTGGACAAAAGGTGCTTACAAAAAAAACGCCTACGGCGAATGATAGAAAAAAAAGTTGAATAATATATTTAAGCAAAGCAAAATCGCCCACGTATCTACGGCGATTTAGAAAAAAATGCCCCCAAAACGTTTCCCCGGCCCCGGCGAAACAAAACGCGCAACAACAAATTACGCCTCTGCAGTGAAAAATGTCGCGCGCCCAAAATCGCGTGTTGCACTGCGCGCACGCAACCAGCCTCGCGGCGACTGTTGCCCAAAACGGTTGTTTCGGCCCAAATGTTGCACCCGCGCAACAGCGCAACGGCTAATTAAGGCCCTGGTATGTACCCTCGGGTATTCCGATACAACACAATCCGATGCCCGAGGCCTCCTGCAGTAGACAGTGGGGGTATATACTAAAACGAAGCATTTTTTTTTTTTTAAACAGCACAAAAACAAATTGTAACAATCTCAATCCCACCGGTTTGTTTGGCATGAAGAAATGATGGGGCGAAGAATGTGGTGTGGTTTTCTCTCCTGGCCGTGTGCCTTCGTGCGGTGTCGTCGGGATCAAAAAAAGTTCGGGTAACCTCGGATACATGTATACGCCTGGAGCAGAAAGAAGACTTCCCGCTTCCGGAGCTGCACCAACCGTGTATCGCTCGAAAAAACAGAGTCGGTTAAAGCCTCTCCTTAACCCCTCAACCCTTTTAGAACTGCACTGTCTTGAAGTAGGTATTTCAGTCTAATTCCAAGTGTTTTGTTCCCACATCAGGACTGTAGTCCTAAAGGGGTTATAACCCATTCAGAACTGAAAATCTTATCCCACACTCATTCCAAGCAGTTTGTCCCCAAAATACGTGGGACCAGTTCTTAAGAACTGGTCCCAAGAACAGTTCTTAAGAACTGGTCCCAAGAACTGGTCCCACGCATTTGGGGACAGACTGCTTGGAACTACGTAGTGGGTTGGATAATTTTTTCAGTTCTGAATGGGTTTGAAAAAAAAAAGTGACAGCCGAAACAAAATAGAGAAAACAGCATTCCATCATTGTTTTGGTACAAGCAAATCATAGCAGGAACACGTAATCATCGAAGAATCGGACACAGCTTGAAACCATGAGTTTCGACAAAATCTTCGATCTCACACACGTTTTTTTTCGTTGTAATAAATAATCAGCCAGAGGGTGAATAACGAAAAGAGAACACGACACCTCACTCATAAAAAAGTCAGAATGGGAAGGAAGAAAAAATCATTGGGGAGGGAAATGCTGTACGTAAGATTCTGTATCATACCAGGTAACATTTTTTTCTGTTTATTTTCACCGTGCGTGGTACACTGCGTACGCCGTTTAACTCTAAAAATGCATCATGAGAATCACCATCATCATCATCGTAATCATCCCTATCGTCGTAATCATCGTTATCATCATCAGCATCATCATCATCATCATCATCATCATCATCATCATCATCATCATCATCATCATCATCATCGTCATCATGATGATCATCATCAACATCATCATCATCATCATCATCATCATCATCACCATCACCATCACCACCATCATCATCATCATCATCATCATCGTCATCATCATCATCATCACCACCACCACCACCACCACCATCATCATAGTCATCATCACCAGTATTAGTTTCTTTATTAGGTTCACGCACGCCGACCCATCACCAAAGGGGCCTCGCTTGCGAGAGCAGAAGAACCAGGGGCTGCATAGCCCGCAACCCCGTACGAAAAAAGCCACAACTCACCCAACTTGCTGACACTCGACACCAGCACATCACGCCCTCTCTACTTCCTGCCGTGTTGCTGTACCCCCCGCCCTTCCCCCTTTCTTGCCCCCTTCTCCTCTCCACCCGTCTATCAAAAAGGGGAAGGGGATAGTTCGTCGGCATAAATCCATCAATCAATGCCTCCGTTAACGCACCCGGCCGCAGCTTTATCGAAAGGAAGGGGGGGGGGGGGGCGTACCCATTTATTTGTTGCGCGCCTTAAGCCATTTGACCATTCCATTGACCACGCATCCCTTTCGAGACGGAGCAGGGGAGAATGGACAAAAGCTTCAACACCATGTAAAGGCAGGCGCTGCCTAAAAAAAAAAAGAAAAACGTTTAAAACAATAATTGAAAAAAAAAAAAACGAAAACAGCAGGCAGGGGTGAGTTTTGTATGTGCCGAAAAACCACCTCCCCTCCGCCCATCTACCCGGCGGCGCTGGGATAGTTTACGCGATGGGATTAATTGCGAAGCAGCAGCAGCAACAGCAGCAGCAGCAGCAGCAGCAGAATCACCACCCGCATTTTTGCGGCGGGTCAGCACCAAGCGCAAGGATCAAGCATCAGCAGCGTCAACAATATTGACACCACCAGCACCTACATGTACCAGAATCAGCAAACCCCGCGGAAAAAAAACACACACACACACACCAATTCCAAGTGGTTTGTTCCCAAAATATGCTTGCAATTTTAAAAGGTTAAGCATCAATCAGCATCAACAGCACTGCCAAGAATCCCCGACTATGAAAAACAGCAACAGCGCAGCAGCAGGCACCAGCAGCCAGCAAGGCAGAAGCAGCAGCGAAAGCTGTAGAAATAATAGCTGCCTTTCCAGCTAGCAGTCAGCCAGCAGCAACCAGCAGCAGCCAGCACAGCAGGAGCAGCAGCAAACGTTGTAGCATAACAACTGTTTCCTACCATGCCGAGAGCTCCAACGAGCGGGACAAAGCGCAAAGAAAATCGCTACGCGCGGAGGGGGGGGGAGAGGCAAACGACTTATATCAGCTACATCCTTACGGGCGTCCTGAAACACCCCCCCCCCATTACCCAAAAGGGAGACGCCTGTCAAACGGACAACCGAGGATAAAAAAATACCCGGACACAACATTCAATGGCCAAACATCTACAAGAAGGATGGGCGGGGGGGGGGGGAGGGGGTGATCCCTTCTCAACCCCCGCCCCCCCACCAGGTTCCCTCGTTGCAAACTCGACAGGTCGCCATGTCAGGATAAGAACCGACAAATGTGGGCCATAATTCACAGCATACGTGGGGGGAGGGGGGGATAGGGGGGGAAATGAGCGGCCGCTGCACCCCCCCCCCGCCCCCCCCCCCCCCCCCGGTTTCTCTCTTGCAAACGCGACATTACCATCCCGATTGGATTACGAAACCTCCGAGACTATGCAGCCACAATATCAAGAAGAGTCCCCTCACCCCCCCCCTGGCTCTCTCGACAAAATATGCTGTTGATGATCCGCCCATTAGGCTATCCCTCTCCCTGCCCCCCCGCGTAAAAGCCCCTCCGGCCCCGCCTTCCCTGTGTTCTAACCCGCGTTATCACTGCAAAACCCACCCTCCCACTCTATATCCCAAGCACTACATCGTGCCCCCAACTGGTGGATGATGCAGTTGGAAAAAAGGGGAGGGGGTAATAAATCAAGCGCCTGTCACCAAACAACCTACATTAGCCAGGTACCAGGTCATATCGGGGGATGGGTATATAGCGCCCGACCGCCCAACAATCCCTCCCTTTATCCCTTTTTTATCTTCAGTTAGTTTTTTAATGTATTTAGAGGCTGTCCGCGGCGGGTAGGAGGGCAATCGTTGCCGCCATCGCTACCACCAGCACTCCGATGATGCCCCCCACCACCACCAGCTTGTTTCCCTCGGGGCTCTCCACGTCCGTCCCCTGGTTGCAGCGGCAAAACAAAAGTAACGGTCGCAGATTCGACGGTTAAAGTCTATCTACACAGTCAAATGTTACATTTCAACGACAATATGTCAACAAACACAACAACCGTGAAAATAAAATAAAATAGGGTTTATGATGTGTACGAGAAAAGTGCGATTTTAAGTGGGGGGGGGGGGATCGGGCACACCCGCCCCCCCCCTGCATCCAATTTTCGGTCGCGATCATAATCATGAAAAAAAAAAGGATCGAAGTCCAAACCGTTACATACTCAACGTGAACCAAGGATTGAAACCAAACGGTTCTATATTCAACGTTAACAACGGATTGAAGTGAAGTCAAACCGGTTTAATATTCAACGTATATCATACATACGAACGGTGCTTACACTTCAATTTTACATGATTACGTTTCCCCCTGGGACCCCGTCTCTATACACGCCCGGGGGGTCCTGGTAATGTCGGCAAACTATTGGACAGAGTCTCTCAGCGTAAAAACGGTTCCATATTCAACGGCTACATTCCAACGTACACAAACGAAGATACCAGTACAAATGAATGATGATGTGTCAGCACGTGCTTTTTGGGCGGGGGGGGGGCGAGTACCCCCTATAAACCACAGACGGCTTTTTTTCCTCGGGGTTCTCGACGTACGTCCCCGTCTTGCTTCCGGTTACATTTCCAACAAATATTACATTAATAAGTGCTGTTTAATTCACAGAAGGAGACTTGAGTCTTTTGGATTACGTAGTCAAGTCCACTTTCGGCCGTTACTTTACACTACTTTTTGTGCCTGCGTATACCGGTACAATAAGCCACCAGCAAAGCCCACCAAGGCAAGCACCCTGATCCCTCGACCACCAAAAAATCGAGGGTCGGCCACAGCCAGCAAACCAGTTCGTCGAGAAAAACTTGCTGGCCGCCTATATACCCTCGATATAACAACCACTTCCACGAAAATGTCTATATACAAGAATGGTATATCAACCCCTTGACCCTTTTAGGACTGCAGTCCCGTTTTGGGGACAAACCACTCTAATTATAAGTAATTTGTCCCCCAAACGGGACTCCAGTCCTATAAGGGTTAAGAAATGGCCCCACGAATTTGGGGACAAACTGCTTGGAATTAGTGTGTGACATTTTTTCAGTTCTGAATGGGTGATAATATAAACCCAGGGCTGTGTGAGGGTCATGACCCGACCCGCGGGTGGGTTGGGTCAGCTTGCCATCAACGTATCACGGATCGGGTGCGGCCGAGTTTGTCTGGTCTGGTCTGGTCTGGTCGGGTCGGATTAGGTGACCTGACCCGACCAGACCAGCGAGTTTCGACCATTCCCGTGAAATTAACGCTGGGTGGGCTGGTGCTACGGGTAGGGGGGTCGCTTTTAAGTCCATCATTCTCAGCGGATGCGAGCCACTCCGCCGAGTGACCCCCATATTTCTTCGCGCGGCTTTTTTTCAAGTCTTAACGCTTTACGTTGTCGAGATATGCACCACCACCATGGTATGCTTGCTATGCTACTCTGCGACAACACCGTATTCCTGCGTCCAGTTTTGAGCGAGGTACAGAGCCACTCGCCCGAGTGGAGTAAACGTGTTAGTAAAAATCAGGCTACACCCCCTACCGTAGCACCAATCGGTGTTATACCCTCATTGCCACGAACGCGAGGCGGTGTCATATACCAGGTGTACAGTACAGGACACAATAAGAAACAGGAAATCTGGCCCAGGGATAATTTTTATTCGAGAGAGGGTGCTTTCCACACTAATTTCAAGATAACGACTCCCGGATTTATTATTTTCCTCTAAAATCTCAGCCTGGCTTTTTCTTATTAGCCTGTTTCTTATCAGGTGTCATGTACGGTATAACAAACCACGGCACAGGTGTCGCATACACTAAAAACATGACACCGGTGTCGTACAATAAACCGGCGTCGGAAACAAAACAAAAAACAACAACACACTCATGAAACCGTTTTTCTTGTAAAACAGTAACTAACCGTTCTACGAGTACATATATACGGCAGCAAAAAAAAGAAGGGCATACGTACGTATATATTCATATCGCTCGTGTAAGAAAGGAGCAGGCGTCGCTTACAAAAAAAAAACTGCGACACTGGTTGGTGTCCGCTACGTGAGAAACTGTGACACAGGCCACCGCCCTACAAGAAACTATGACGTAAACACCTGGTACTATAGAGTATCGAATACAGAGCGTCGAGGTTACACAGGGGTGTGGTGTATCGATCGGTTTTGAGCCCTTGTTTTCTCGACAACGGCAAGGGTGCTATTACGGGGTGGGCTAATGTAGTAAATAGGACCTACGGTACACACAAAAACCTATATATTTAACCCTATTTTTACTAATACTATTTGGTCCTATTTACTACGGTCCCCCCTACTAGTAAGGGCCCCGTTTTAACGAAGAAGAAAAAAAACAATTTGGAAAAAACAAAAATATTCAAATCCGCTTTTCATTGGTCAACACACGCACCAGAACCAAAGAATAGGATCTTGGGGCATGATATTTGGTGCTGGTGCGTGTGTTGACCAATGAAATGCGAATTTGAATTTTATTTTTTCCAAATTGAATTTATTTTATACTCGTTAATTCGGGCCCTAAAGTCGCACACGATATTTCCGGAAAGCCTGTCGACCAGATATTTCCGGAAAAAACGCCTCTTTTTGCATATACTTTTTCTTTATTTTTTTCCATCCCATTTATTATCTTCGCCCTTCCTTTCTCTCTCCTCCCTATTAATAGTCGTAACTCAGATCCGGGGTCACAAAGTAGGTGCCTCTCCCTCCTCCCCCACTACGGTTCTTGCCTTGCATTTTTATCGCGAGAAGGCTTCAGCTTTTTCTTCCCTCGTGGACTCGCATCGAATTGTGGAGTACAATAAACCGGTGGCGTTTTAGGACCATGTACCGAAAACACGCGTCAATACCCCCCGTACCGTTAGACCACCGCCACCAAACCACCCGACGACCACCACCACTACCGCTAATAAAACCCACCCACCCACCCACCCCGCCACCACTACCAAACCACCCAACCATCACTACAACCACCACCGCCAGGAAAGCACCCAACCACCACCATCACCACCACCACCACCAACGCTACCAAACCACCCAACCCCAGCACCAGCGCAACCAAGCCCCCCAACCACCACCACCACCACCACCACCACCACCACTACCAAACCACCCAACAAAAACAACTATCACCACCACCACCACCACCACCACCACCACCAAACCACCCAACCCCACCACCACCGCTACCAAACCCCCCAACCACCCCCAACCACCACCAACGCTATCACACCACCCAACCACTCTCAACCACCACCAACGCTATTACGGAGAACAATAGTAAATAGGACCAACTATTGTTACTTCGTAGTTTTTATTGTGTACCGCGGGTCCTATTTACTATGCTGCCCCGAAATACTACCACCACCACTACCACAGCTACCACCACCACGTTCGTTACGTACCTCGACCTTCATCTTGGGCTCGACGGCCCATACGTTGGACTTGCCGTCCTGGTCGCGGCTGGAGCCCAGGCGCACGTTCTCGTTGGGCGCGAAAAAAGACTGGACGCTCCTGACAATCCACAGGTCATTCATCGGACGCGCACAACACGACGAAACATGCGAAAGTACGGGAAGCCAAGACGTTCATTGTTAATTGTGAGCGTCGTTACTATTTTGGTCACCGCTTTTCCTCTGCAGAGCTCATCTCGGAATACGAAAAAAAAAAAAATGTACTCGTGACCTACATTCAGTAGGTCTGCACATTATAACCCATTCGTAACCAAAAAAAAAAGGTCCCACACTAATTCCAAGTAGTTTGTCCCCAAATTCGTGGGACCAGTTCTTAAGGGGTTCACGATGAAAGGGAAAAAAAAAAACGAAAAAGGAGAATACAAGTGCAAAAAAAGCGCAGTCGCACGTTCTCGCCGTGAGGGAAGAAAGGCTGTTCATTGTTAATTGTGAATACTGTCGTAAGAGTGGACATAAACAGCGAGACAAAACTAAAAAAAAACAACTAAAAACAAAATCGTGAGAGCCCGATATCCGACCCCCCCCCCCCCCCCCCCCCCCCCCCCCCCCCCCCCCCCCCCCCCCCCCCCCCCCCCCCCCCCGAGAGCTGGGCAGATGTTTCGGCATCACGTTTATTAATAGCTTATTTACATATATAACAGGTACGTGACATACCGTATAATACATATACCAGTAAATACCACGATCCGACATATTGGATAAAAGTGGGGCGTTTGACAACATTTAGCGCTTGACATCCCAATCCGAAATGGTCAAGGATCAGTCTGCGTACGAGACGAATATCTAGTAATGACCCTACCCCTGAGCCTAAGCCAATCAGAACAATTCCATCCGTCGGTTAGCAATATAGCCCCTTTGTCTCGTGAACGCAGTGAGTGCCAACCATTTTTATACAAAAAAAAAATCGTGATATATAAGCTCCGCTGCTATTTCGTTTACCGTATTTGGCAGGATCCAACAGACAGTAGTAGTGTGTTGTCTTCACATTACACGGTTATTTCTACCCCAACTACACCAGTAGAGACCCATTGTCCGTCCTGACCACTTATCCTACGTGTGGTCACAGACTGTAAGACAGAGAAAAACAAAACCAATTGACAAATGAATGGTAACGCGAAGAAAAAAGGCGAGCGTTCAACTCTTGGGCAGGTCAGATTTAAGTCCAAATAAATAAACGGCAATGCGGATATTCCGGTGTTAACTTTTACCGTACCGCGGATCCAATGTCACCCCCCCCCCCCCCCCCAAGCAACAAATGAGTACGCCCCCCCCCCCCCCCCCCCCCCCCCCCCCCGCGGCGTCGGTTGGCAACGACGCTGTACAACACGCCTCTCACTGCGTGAGGTAGACAACCAGGGTACCGCTTTTTTGTTTTTTGATTGACGGTCACCACAGCTGGCAGTCTAGTTAGATCATTTGTGCGGGGTGGAGAACCTTTGCTCCGCACAAGGGGAATTATCGTGTCACGTAGTGTGTATATGGTAAGGCACCCGCGAGGCAGTTACATAGTGCTCCCATTGCTGTCTCAGGGAGTGGCCACACCATAAATTAAATTAACTCATTGAAGCTGTCGTCCATATGCAAGTCCGCCTCAGAGGCGGTTCTTAGCAGGACGCAGCTCACCCTCCATGCGACTCGCCCAATACCTCACGGCGCTTCGCGCTTGGTGCAAGCAATGTCTGCCTGGTTGGTGAAAACCCAACGTGCTCCGTCCCGGCATTGTAGGGATGCGAGGGTCTATGGTCATATGACTACGGCCGTGCACGACATGAGTACACCCCCCCCTCCCCCCTGACAACTTCGCTTCGCGCTTGGTGCTAGCAATGTCTGCCTGGTCGGTGAAAACTCGACATGCTCCGTCTCGGGCATTGGAAGGATGCAAAGGTCTATGGTCGTACGACTACGGCCATGCATAACAATTGAGTACATCCACACACCCCACACCCCGACCCACTCCTCTACCCAAACACAAGAAATTGCTCCTTAGACCTCCACACGTTACGTATATAGGTCCAATGTGACCCCCCCCCTCCTTACCCTCCCTCCTGCACCACTCCCTTTCCGCAAAAGCCACTCCGATGGTTGGAAAACCATCTAACGGAAAAAAAGAAGAATCAAAACGTTTTGTTTTGGGCACTTCGCAGCCAAGCACAAGCGATCGGATAAACAAGATCAGGGACAAACAAGCGCGTGGAAAAAGGAATGGGAAAAAAGTACACGAACAACAAACCAAAAAAAGAAAACTGTGAAGAGACCAACACCAAGGACAAGAGCCCCAGAAATAACACCAACCCTAACGAGACGGCGGGGGGGGGGGGGGGGGGGGGGGGGCGTGGACAGGACCATGGTCCATGGGCTGTTCAACCATTGTGCATACGTAGGATTGTAGAGCAGCCAATCAGGATGGCGTCATCGAAATTGACATCAACACCAAGAACGATGCCCACAACAAGAACAGCAGCACCACCATTACCACCACTACCACAACCACCAATCACAACAACCAGGACAAATAATGATGGAAACAACATCATTAACAACAACGACAGCAACAACACCCAACACCGCCTACATACTCCACCAACTCCCACGACCACTCTCACCACCATTATCACCAACATACACAGCGACCAAGAGGTCACGCCGTGTCGAGGAAGGCGGGCTGTCGGGCTGAACTCTGAGCCCACTTTGCGGCTACTAAAAAATAGGCAAACATACAGATGTTTGTGTGTGACGTAGGTCCCTATTAACTATGGTCCCCCGTAAATAGCACTACGAGATTTCCTGGGTTTGATCTGTGCTACACTCCCCCTAGGGACAAAAACCACCACCAACACCACCACCAATAACAACTACATCACCACCACAACGACCACTATCAGCCCAACAACCACCACCAACAACGACAACACCCAAGCCGTCATCCCGTGCAGACGCTGGAGGGCCGAACTCTGAATTTTAACTCTGAACTCACGTCGCGAACTCTCCCCCGGAAAAACAGCCAACAACAACAAGAGCAACCACGACAACTACCACAACAACGCCCAAGACCACCACTACCGCCACCACCACCAACCCCGCGACGGCCACACCCAGCACCACCACCACCACCACAGCTAACACCAACAATCACACCACGACCACCACGACCACCACCACCACCAACAACAACAGCCAAGCCATTACCCCGCCAAAGCAAGGCAAGGCAGGCTGGACTATGCATGGCCCTTTGGACTCACTTTGTGGCGTCCCCCGCGATGTCGGCCGCTTCCTCCGTCACCTCCTCAACGGCTTCCTCCTCAGCCATGCGCAGCACGGAAGCGGCGCGGCGGCACCTGTACAAAAACCGAAAAAGACAATGAAAAAAAAAAAAGAGCCGTTGGGACCACAGCAAAACTGTTAAGACCAGCAGTGCTGGATATCACCATGTTTACTTTTGCCTTTCTGACAGCGTATCGCATTATCGTACATGTTCTATTCTGGCTTGAAAAATCGGATGTGTATCTTCTAATACCGCCGTAGTAGTCCTTCTTCTATCACTCTGAATCCACAACAGTATCGGGAGCTTTAGAGCACTGAATGCCTGTACATCTTTAAAGGTACACACCGGTCTTAACCAGTACCGAATTCGCCGGGTAGGTTGTTCGGAAAATAAAACGGTTACTTTTGGTTTCTTTCATCCCCAGAATAAAAACGCCGCCATGAATAGCGTAAAACCCTACGTTTCTCTCAGCAGCAGAGCAGTACATTTGAGCACGCGCAAGCGAAGCTCGCACACACAGCATGGCTGAAGGGCGGACCTCCCCGCCCAGGAGACTTGACCCCGGGGATGACCGATGTTCCCCCCAGTATTTTGAGGTAAGGCACCTGGGAAAGCTAAAATCGGCTTTGAACCCGTAGTTACCGCCTAAAAGCCACGCTACACCTATATCCTATACCGTAGCTTCAAGAGTTTGTTCACCTCATACACGAGATGTGCATCCTGCATGAGGTCCATACGAAACCCGCAGTCCCCGCGATCGAAGTACCACACGAACAGCTTGCAAAGATGAGCTTCGATGGAATCTTCGATCTCACAGCTGCTTTTTTTTTTTTTAATAAAAGTAACAGGTACTATATGTACATGCTTGTTTTTCCCCCCCCATCCCATCTACCGTATGTCTTTGCATTATACCCTGCAGCCCCTTCCCCTTCGTAATATGCCAGGCACTGCTCACATAACAAACCCGACGTGCTCCGTCACGGTATCGTAGGGATGGGAGGGTCTATGGCCATACGACTGCGGCCATGCATGTCAATGAGTGCACGCCCCCCCCCCCCCCCCCCCCCCCCCCGCACTATTAATAGGGCGCGTGCATAGCTTTTTATAAAAGAGATCTCAGCACTTTCTTCTCTCGTCGCCTCGCGTCCCAGCCAAAAAAGAAGAAGAAAAAAAGAGCCCTTGAATGTACAGCTGACGCACTACGCGAACGTTATGCCACACACAAGAGTGTATCCATTTCCCCGCACATAAACAAAAACAATCACCACACAAAATAAGAGCCGTTGGGTAGCATCAACAAAAAAAAATAGAGCTGCTGATTTTATACCGATAACACAGCAGAAGGTATGATATGAGAGAGCCGGGAAGTGCGGAGTTATACTGAGGTGTGCGAGCGCCAAGCGCGAGCGCGAAGCGCGAACCCGTATTTTTGTTTCCCAAGGAAAAAGGAGCCACTCCATATAGCCTGTCGCACACGTACATATATTGGTGAAGTTCTACTGCCGTTCGTACAAATCCATTTCTTTTTTGCCAAAGGGAAAAATTAGGGCTGAGATTTGGCTGACAATATGCAGTCGACCATAGACAGTGCTACTCGTAGGTGATATAGAAGCACGTATACATATATATCATGTGTAGTTAGGCCGACTCCTTATGGGATAAAGATCAAGAATCCAGAACAGGTTTTTTCCCCTTTCGTGTGTGTGTGTGTGTGTGTTTTTTTTCGGTTCCAAAGATCTCGCCCCGAGGCAGAAAAAAAAACGTGTTTTCTCGACACAGCACTAACCCGCAGCCACCGAGTGCTCGCCTCACAGAGCACAGGCCGCTACAGCGCCTGACCCCCTTCAAGGGATACAACGGGATAATAAGGGATAAGAAGGGGTAGAAGGGATAGCGACCAGAATAACGATAGCTTCGGTGTTCTCGACGACGTAAGCCCAAAAGTACGGGCGGGATCGTGTTGCACCCGTGCCCTTATGTACACGACACCTTTGCATTCCAACTCGGACGCCAACTTGTATCACCCCCCAGTGCTCCGTCTCGAAAGGGATGCGTGGTCAATGGTAAGATGACCAAGGCAAGCAACTATGGTCATATGACTACGGCCGTGCACGACATGAGCACACCCCTCCCCCCCAGTCACCGATCACCGGTCACGCACTGTTACTAGCCGTCGCTGTCATGGTCACTTTTCATCGTCAACTATCCCCTCTGAAGTTTCCAGAGCGTCTAAGGAGTTGGATGGTCCACACTGAGCAGAGAGTCGCCGCTGCCAAGTTTGAGAACCGTAAGTGACCTGCGTCTGGAGTTCTCACTTGAGACGTGAAGCCTGGTCCATGTATGTCGCAACGTTTTGCTGGACAGAAAAACAGGAGTTCATTTCCGGCCTTGACTCCTTAAGAACCGGTCCCAAAGTGTGGGATAAGTTTTTTCAGTTCTGAAAGCGTTAACAAAAAAACAAAAATGATGCAGGTATGGGTCAGCAGGCTCTCACGTCCCCAAGCGAGTACAGGCCAGACCTCCGTCACACGTCACACAGGCCATCTACGACCCTGAAACTTGGCAGCGAGGACGCTCAGAGGGAAGGAGCATACATCCTTGAAAGTTTTACGAGGCGTGGTGTGTGTGCTCTGTGAGGCGAGGACTCGTGGCGGTGGATGCTGCGTGCGAAAAGCACGTTTTTTTATATGGGCAGCGTACAGAACTGGCCCATCACTACCGACAGCACTACGGCTCGCGGGGTTTCCGCACGATGAAGGGAAAACATGTTTTTTTTTTTATGTTATGGATTCTGATCCCGACGTAGTCGGTCTTAGATGCAGCGGTGCCAGCTATCCGATTACTTGAGTTATTCCTTGTACGTATGCTATATATTATTCGCCAGCAAAAAAAAAATTACAATAAAAGAGCTGTGAGATCGAGGATTTGGTCGAAAGTCGTCTTTGCAAGCTGATGAAGCAAGGCTTGTTTTGTTTGACCATACATATCGTACTTCTTTGCGTGTGAACTGAAGCCAAGATGCGTAAACCCTGCCTCGGGCGGACAGGCGGGCGGGCGGGCGTTACCGGGGCACCACCCTCTGTCGTCGCGGGCTTCTTTTACGTACGTACCCGTAGCAGATTTACGCGTCTACGCCTTAAGGACAGCCCCTCCCTCCCGTTTTTTTTTTTTGTTTGTTGTCCATCCCATGTATTATCTTCGCCCTTCCTTTCTCTCTCCTTCCTGGCCGTAACTCAGATCCGGGGTCACAAAGTAGGCTCTTCTCCCTCCTCCCCCACTACGGTTCTTGCCTTGCATTTTTATCGCGAGAACGTTTCAGCACTTTCTTCCCTCGTCGACTTGCGTCGGATTCCGTCTGCCCACGCCGCGAAGGCGCTCTCAGCAATTGGTTCCTTATTTTTTTTTCAAAAAAAGTCAAAATCTCTCACCACGGTGGGATTTGAACTCGGGTACCAACGATAGTAGCCGTTAAAGCTGACCACTACTCTACCGGCGCGACGGGCTCTGGATCTGTTCGACGCCTCAAGTGGAAGCTCAAAAGCTCAAGCTTCTACTCCAACTCTTTCAAGACAAAGACAAACTAGTGCTGTACTTGGAATCAGACGAGGAATTAATTCCGACCAAGCCCCTTAGTCTATAGCAGTAGAACCGCACGCAAGTTCTTGTGGGGTACATTAGCCATGGACTTGGAGTTAGTGGGTAAAGGCCTAATGGGCCGACACAAACAACACTAAAACCCGACCCAGTACCCGGTACGTACACAAAGTTATCGTCGAACAAACAGCGTGATTTGCATGCTTCCATGTTTCAGGTTTCGTTGCAATACATAATCGTACCAAATAATCAATAGCAAAAAGCTCTAGCCTTCGGCAGCGCCACAGCCACCATCAGCAGTCAGCACTCAGGAGTCATGTGTCTCTCTGCGAGTATGATATACGTGTAGCTACTATTAATACTCGTATTACAAGTGTCTCGTAGGTAAATAAAAATGGGAACGTTCTCGGAATATTCCTGAGAACCAGAACTGTGCTGTAAAACCAGGCTGCTCCCTTCACAGACAACGAGCAGACAACAGTTTGCTCAACGTTGATCTGATTTTTACATGGACCTGAGCCCTCCAGACTGGGTACTCCTGAAGTAATGTACCTGGTATAGCATTCGTATATACGAGTGTGGGGTACAGTGACAGGTTGCCGCCGGCAGGGCCACGGCAGTCGGCGAAACACGGCAACGCCCAGACACCAGATACACGCACTGCTGCTGTGTCTCGCAAGCAGTGTGTCTCGGGTCAGGTGACATCATCGGTGTACGTACTAAATCTTCGTAGAAGCATCGAGTCAGTTATTTTTTTCCGTGTTTTCCCGTGCGGATGACTCGCACTCTGCTGTGCAAATGTACATACCCTCTCTTGTGTACGTACTATTAATAGTCTGTTCCGTTATCGTATTCGTATCCAGTACGTTTGGCTTGCGACCGATCTGCCTCGCATACATATGGTGTGACCACCACGGAGCTGGCATCAAAATGCCTGGTATCTCCGTTCACTACTCGTACAGCATAATGACACCAAGAATACAAGAACACGCTTTATTTAGCACAGCAGTACACGAGGTCGTGGAACATACACAGCCAGCAGCAGTAGGACTGCTGTCAATCCAGCAGCCGTCTCTGTATTGAACACCCGAGATACTGTACTACAAACAGCATAATAACAGCAGTACTATTCATAGCAGAGGGAGCAAAGGGACGAACACACGAGGTTACATAGCCCGCCCGGATCTAACTCGCCGGAAGCCGCTCCCCTGAGCTACGAATGAGGTCAGCAGGCTGCAAAACCCTTACGCTACCATGCCGCGATGGTCACTGTCTGCTGCTGTTGGTTCATGTTGTCTCTGTTTGGCTACTTGCTGTGGGCCTTCGTTCTACGTACGAGTATACGAGTATGCGATCGTAGGGAAAACGATTTGATCTCAATGAGAGGGGGATTGCGGCGAGAGTCGCAATTCTCTGCGCCCGAATTCCAGCTTCTTTCATCACAGCACGGGGCAAGCTCTGAGGGAATCCACCCTACCCCCTAAACCTCCTCCTTCTCCTCGTGCTCGCTCGCCCCCTCCCCTTCCCCCACCTACTCCTCCTAGCCCCCCTCCTCACCTGAGTGCCGCTCGGGATGTAGACGGTGATGCTGCTGCTGACGTCGCGAGGGCCGAAGCACGAGCCGCCGGTGCCGACACTACGAAAGCGGAGGTCGATGCCACAAGGCACATGGCTACCAAGCACACCATCTGGGCAAAGCTGAACATCGTCATGGCTCCTGTTGCTCCTGTCTCTTTTGCTGCTGTTGTTATATCGTGCGGTGTGGGGAGTTCTCCGGTTGCGAGCGGGGTTGCTAGGAGGGGTGGTGGTGGTGATGGGGGAGGAGAGATACGGGCTGGGGTAGCTGGCGAGATTTTTTTCAACGCAATCGCATGCACACAAACATGAAGATGAGGTGGCCGAGATATGTACGTATGCGAAAGAGCATGTTTCAAGCGGGGACATGATATTTCGTCCCCTCTTTTTTCGAAGTACAATGGTTGATTTTCAAATTTGTCCAGTTTAATTCCAAGTAACTTTGTGTTTGCGCCGCAATAATCCCAAGGCCCGCGATCTCGCGACTCGCGATACGCACCAGCTACCTGCTGGCCGCTGCTTAGCTACTGCTGCTGGACTGCTTGCACTTCTGTGCTGCCTGCTTGTACTACTATACTTCTTACGTGCGCTGCTGCCGCCAGGTAGAACATAAGAGACAGGTTAGGTGCACGGAAGCAGCTGCATCCCTGGAACATTACCTACAGCTATGTCCGCGATTGCGGCGGTCGCGCCAGGGACAACAGCCCCCCTCTCAGAGGCGAAGGTAGTAGCGGATGCCCAGGAGAAGACTAAAGGCTACCTCCCAAGGATAGAGGCGGCAGTGGATGACCCCAGCCAATGCATCGAGGAGTCTCACCTGGACAAAGAGGTGGTGGGCTACAGCACGAGGACCGTCGGCAAGGTGTGGTCGGGTTTGGTGGTGTCGTGATTGCCATGCTCTTGTTCGTTCATAGACCCCAGCACGTTACTCGTACATAGTGCCAGGTACAGGCACTGGTAGCATGTTTTGTCTCATGTCTGACGTTTACTGCAGCAGTGTGCAGCTGCTGCTGCCGAGCTCCTGCCGCTACGTAGCGAGTTGCCGTGTTCCTGTAGCTCCTGTTGCTGTTGCTGCTGCTTCTGCTGATACTGGAGCCCTTGGTGTGAGATGGATGCTTTTACGGCATGTACTGGTATGATATGTTTCTTGATGTACTGCATCTGGCATACTCGTACAAAAGATGGATGCTCTCGTCGACCCCACGACCAGAGATGTCGGCATCGGTGTTCGTTCGTACATCCAATCGCTGTGCTGCTGCTGTTGTACCTGTACAGCAGCAGTATAGTAGTAGATGCTGCCTTTGGCTAATGAGGCCGCGAAGCTCTTGAGGTCTTGACGTACCTGGTACTGCAAACTGCAGCGGCAGCAGTACGTGCACACCCGGTGCGAGAAGTCGGTTGAAAGAGCTTACGAGCTGGGCAAGAGGGCCACCCTCTGTCCTGGAGTTTAAAGGTTGTTTTGTTACCTATATTACGATGAAGTGATTCTTATATTTTCGGACATGATAAGGCGTACGATGCTTGCAGCCGCCACCGCTCTGCTGCGGTCCCTTATCTTTACATAGGCTACCAAGGCATTACGTACAGTTGATGGGGCTGGGTGCTGGCTGGCAATAAATATACGTGTACTGGCTGAGAGCACCATTATGTTGAAGCTGTTGATTGGCACAAGCAAAAAATGGAATGACTCATAGGCCGTCCGAGTACCAGCCTTTCACAGATGTCTCCGAGTATACTCGATACTCCGAGTATACTCCGAGGTAATGGGAGCATCTGTGAATTTTGAAATGCTATAAACGCCAGTCACTTGCTCCCAGAACCTGGGAGGAATGACGGCCGAGTCTTTAAAATTATGCAAAGATGCTCCTAACGGACTTCACACTCCGAGTATACCCCGAGTATCAAGTACATTTCGTACTCCGAGTACTTAAGAGTATTAGAGTACTGGCGGCGTGAACACTCGGAGTACTTGGAGTATGAGCAGTACTGAAGCCCAAATACTCGGAGTACAAGGAGTACCCGCAGTATCGGACCCCGAAATACTCCGAGCACAAGCAGTATCGAGAGTGTTCATACCCGAAATACTCCGAGTACGAGCAGTACCCGGAGTATCGAACCCCGAAATACTCCGAGTACACGAAGTACCTGAAGTATTTTATCTCCAATACTCGTTACTTTACTCCAAGGTACTCGGAGCATCTGTACAGCCTTTCTACTCGTAAGGTTAATAAACGACTTTGAATTTTTCAGTAGTAGTCACTTGTTTCTGCCTTTGTCACCGCCCTATGCCGGTGTCTTCCTCTTCTTCGTGTTGCCTCGCCCGTGCAGCAGTTACCTGTTCCTCTTGGGCACGTGTGCTTTTTCTTCTAGGGGCGCTTCTGTCTCCCTGCGTCGGTTGTATTCTGTTTCATTTCAGAATCCTCTTTTTTATTTGTCTTTTGTTCTTATTTTTTGGTTCGGCTCGTGTTGGTTCGTGCTCTCACTTGCTTCACCCATTTATTTGCGTTAATTTTGTTTTGGTTTTTCTCTGTTTCACGGTCGGTGACCACATAATTTGTATCTCTCTAGGATTAGGAATCAGGACAGACACTTGGTGTGCTGATGTGGTTGAGTAGAAAGAACGGGTTTAATGTGAAGACAACACACACACATTGGGACTCAGTCATCGACTCGTGAGTCCGAGTCCTTCTGAAGTACCCTGGTACTGAGTACTCAGGGTACCCGAAGCTGTATTGACTTGAATCCTCGCGAGTCCCCATGGTACTACAAGCAGCCGAAATGACTGATTCCTCGCGAGTCCCCAGGGCACCACAAGCTGATGTGACTGAGTCCTCGCGAGTCCCAAGGGTACCGAAAGCTGAAATGACTGAGTCCTCGGGGGTACCGAGCAAAAGGATCAAGCAAAGAGGCAACACTTTTTTCTTGTGTATTTCGTATATCTTTCGTTATCTTTCAGAACTGAAGTGTACAGAACCGAACATAACATTTCAGTCTACTCCCCAAGTGTTTCGTTCCCACAACGGCAGTACAGAGTCCTCATACAGAACGGGACACCTAATAAGAAACAGCAAATCTGGTCCAGGCTGGATTTCGTATTTGAGAGAGGGTGCTTTCTACACTAATTTCAAAATAACGACTCGAGAATTTCTTATGTTACTCTAAATCTCAGCCTGGATTTCTTATTGGCCTGTTGCTTATTAGGTGTTCTGTACTGTACCTTAAAAAAGGTCGTCAGAGTGCCAGTAGCAGTCATCGGGACTCGATCAGTCACCCGCGAATCCGAGTCGTTTTGCATTACAATACTGAGTCCCCAGGGTACCAGAAGCTGAAATGACTGAGTCCTTGCGAGTCCCCAGGACACGGAGAGCTGAAATGACCGACAACTCGCGAGTCCGAAGGGTATCAGGGGCCGAAATGATCAGGGCCTTCCTCGGGAAAATTCCCGAACGTTTCGGGAATCGAGGTAAATCAACCATATCAAACTAACCAAGGAGGAATAAACA
This sequence comes from Saccharina japonica, assembly GCA_008828725.1. Lineage (NCBI taxonomy): Eukaryota > Phaeophyceae > Laminariales > Laminariaceae > Saccharina > Saccharina japonica. The sequence goes on along the minus strand of MEHQ01001723.1, from coordinate 179,792 downwards.
ATGGAAAAAGCACCTTAAGAACGACAAAACCACGGCGAATCAAATGACGGTGTTTTTTTTTTTTTACGAAGTAGGAACCGCGGTATGGTCCATGGTAATTTATCACGGGATTTGCAATGCCAAATCCCGTGGTAAATTACCATGGACCATACCGCGGTTCCTACTGGGTAAAACTAAAAATAAAAAAACACCGTCGTTCGATTCGCCGTGGTTTTGTCTCTCTTAACCCATTAAGAACTGAAAACATGTCCTACACTAAGTCCAAGTAGTTTGTCCCCAAATTCGTGGGACCAGTTCCTAAGGGGTTAAGGTGCTTTTGCCATTGTATATTCGTCATTGGTTAGTTTGATATGGTTGATTTACCTCGATTCCCGAAACCTTCGGGAATTTTCACGAGCGAAGGCCAGGATTGATGAAATGATGGGTTACTCCATTAGGTACTGGTACTCTGACGACCTTTCGAATACTGTACGTTCGAAAAACGCCATCCGGAACGGCGGAACACCTCTTACGCACAGAAATGAGCGAACGAGAGAGGGAGAGACGAGGGTCTTGCGCAAGATGACCCTTAATAGGATGAGGTCCCGTTTTGGGAAAAATCACTTAGAATTAGAGTGATTGTCCCACAACGGGATTGCAGTTCTAAAAGGGTTGTAAAAAATTGGGCCTCCTTTTACTGCCCCCCCCCATTGCTGTCTCCGGAAGTGGCCACACAGAAATTAAATAATCATTGGAGCTGTCGTCCATATGCAAGTCCGCCTCAGAGGCGGTTTTAGCAGGATCAGCTCACCCTCATGCGACTCGCCCAATACCTCACGGCGTTTCGCGCTTGGTGCAAGCAATGTCTGCCTGGTTGGTGAAAACCCAATGCTCCGCCCGGCATTGTAGGGATGCGAGGGCTATGGTCATACGACCACGGCCGTGCACGACATGAGTACCCCCCCCCCCCCCCTAATAGTCCCCAGCCCTACTCTTGGACCTAGTAATACTGTTGGATATCGTATCCAGAACCACGTCGAAATATCGAACTTTCGATGTACTGTATCGAACGCGTGTACGAAGCCCCCCATCCCCTCTTCCGGCATCCTCGTATCATCCCGGATGGACGAAGATGTGCGACGTACCCGAAGCATATATTCTACCGGCGGCAATCGCCTATCGGCACGCGTACCCAAGATCTTATGTTTCGTTCGTCGGTATATACTGCTGTGTCGTTTCGAACCCGATTATCGCTGGATATCCATCACTGCATACCACCTGGTATGTGGACAGCAGTACCTGGTTTTATGTATGATACTATTTACGGAGGGCCATAGTAAATAGGACCAAATGTTGTTAGTAAAAATAGGTAAACATATAGGTTTTTGTGTGTACCGCAGGTCCTATTTACTACATTAGCCCACCCCGTAATATATACATGATTCGCCTTCAGGATGTTGGCTTGAATTCCCGGGGGTGTCGTGAGTTGAAATGGGGGAGCACAGAACACAGGCGTTCCTCCTGTGGATCATGAGCCTGTGTGTGGTTCGCTGCTGTTGCGCCGATGCTGCTGTTAGACTGTCTCTTCTGGGCGGATGCTTTTGATCTTCAAAGGAAGTGTGCGAGGGATGACCTGTTGCTGCCTGGATCAGCTGCTGCTGCTGCCGCCGCCGCCGTGATGCCGTGATTGTATGCGATGTTGCTCGAGGTGGCAGCTAAGCTAACCATGAAAGTTCAAGTTCCCGAACCAAAAGATGAACCTTCAATAAATGGATCCACAGCAGTATCCCCGAAGCAAAACCAATTGCACCGCTGTTTGTGAGATGTTTCCATTTGTCATCTTCGAATGCATATTCGTACACACACACAAACACCGTCAAATATGTCGGGAGACATGTCAATGTCAAGCTATCTGTCTGTCAAGGCTGTCTGTCAAGGCAAATCAAGCTGTCTAGACATATGTCCCCAACCCCCCTGGCAGAAAAAGCCTCCTAATGTGTGTGGAAATCCCCTTTTTTTTTGCTCGCGGCTATTTTACTCGTTTGATATGAGCTAATTTCAAATCATCGATATTCTGCAGTGCAGCTCAATTCCAATATTTTCTGTAGATCGGACTCGGAGATGTAGCAAAATGCCGAAAAAAAACCCCCATGAAAACACATTAATTTATACGTTATTGACGGGAGTTTTTTTTTAAGAGGGAATTTTTCGATAGCGTTCCCTATTTTTTGCTGTCGAGGCTGTCTGTCGAGGCATTTGCCTTGACACTGTCTGTCAAGGGGTGAAAGTGCTGTCTCCCGACATATTTGCACACCGTGGCACGAAAAAACGAGCTCGAAACGTTATTGCTGTTGCACGCGAGGAGAGCCGAGGTGGGAGGTGGCCAGGTGGTCGGGCGACCGCGCTCGAAGTGCGAGGTGATCAGGCGACCAGTTGAGGTGCGGGCCTGTTACACACAGCAGAGGAGAACATGCCAAAACATGCTGCTCATTTTTTTATTGTGTGTGTGGGTTTTTATTGCCCTTCTTGGCTCTAGCTCGGCGGAACGTCCCCCCGCGATTACTCGCCAGATCTCGCGGCTTTGAATGCCCTGAGCATGCGCCCCCCAGCCGAGAGCGGGAGAAAAAACCTCGGCCGGAGTAAAAGAATGAAACGACTCCGGGAAAAAGCTAATTTGATACATAGACACATACTCGTACGAGTGGTCATCGTCAGGTGTGCACTTCCACGAGTCTTCTCCATCTTATTAATAGTAGGCGAACATCTGATATGAGATGCAGTGTACAGCACAGGGAGTTCGGGACTTCGTGCAGGCAACACAAGTGTTTTAATTGGTTGATGATGGATTTCGAACGTAGTCGACTTCGATACGGTACTGATGCGCGAAAAAACAAATCGATACGAGTACACACTGCCAGAGTGTGGCATGCCGAATCTGCGTTTTGCAGATGGACAGAAATCGGTACACGAATAGGAAAGTGTATTTGGGCGAAAGTGTTTTACCCAGATCGCCAAAAAGTTTTTTTTTTTTTTTTAAAGATACGATTCCAATAGTCGACATCCACATCGACGCGTTTCGATCAGTCCCGCAATTAAAAGCAAGGGGTGCTGGGGGAATCGGGGAGAAAACGTGTTCAAAGCGACGCATCGAAAGTTCGATATATCATACTTGTAGACTTTGATGTACCCCTGAATGGCCCGGTTTAAGAGCACCCCGTGATTTTGCCAAAGCAAGCGCTTTAACTACAGATTTCTCGTATCCCGACTTTACAAGCACGTTCATCTTACCCCAGGACAGAGCAAAGACGCACAGTAGTCGCTCTGAAATTGTCGAGCGAAACACGAGTCTTCATTACCTTGATACTCGACTTGTATCCGAGCTCATGTTAGTTGAGGTGGGTCCCAACTGCCCACGTAACCCCGCGGCGCAGGGCATGGTGGCAGACGGCTCTCATGTGGTTGCCCTCGCCTTCTGTTCGGAGTTGTTTGGTCGAGAGGCGGCGCTACAGACCCCGATTTGAGCATGCCCTTAGGGGAGAAAGGCATTAACCAGTTTTGCTCTAGTGACACGCCGTTTTGACCGCCGGGTGGTCATGTCTAGGGTGGTCTTGAGCCGGGGTACCCACGCCTGTACATCTAAAGTATCGATACGATATGTACGTATCCAGCACTACTGCAAGTTTAATAATGTTCGATGTTCCTCGCAACTGCTCAGAGTTGCACACACCTTTTTGGGGGGACAAACTACTTGGAAATAGTGGGTGATACGTTTTTACAGTACGTAGCAATAAGGTAAAGTGCAAGTAGACATTGATGACCAGATTTCCGCCGTAAGGCAACTGCAGCAGCAGCAGCAGTACCGGTCACGCCAGGCGGTAAACAAGAACCAACACCGTTTTAATGCGTTTGCTTCATCAATGACAACAGCAGCGAGGGCAACCTCAGCAGTGCCACCAACAGCACCATCCACCACCAGTACGGACAGTAAAACCGGTACCCAAACACCAACATACCCACCACCAGCAACATCGACAGTGCGAGCACCACTGTACCCCTACACACCCCTACACACCCGCCCCCCCAACCCCCCTCCAGCACCAACAACACTACTACCACCACCACTGATGACAACAACGCCAATAACAACAACAGCAACAGCACTGCAGTAGCAGCAACAACAAGGACAATCGTCACCGCCATCACAACCCACCACCAACACCACCACCTTCAATACCAACATCAACGGCACCACTGGCACCACCACGGACACTGTCAAGGACAACACCACCTGTGACACCGACGAAGCTACATCACAACGACCAACAATGCTACCGCAACCACGACCACCGCGCATAACATAAACTACACCGTTTGCAGCATGTCGAACACTGTTACCACCGATACCAGTAACAAGACTTACATTGGCGCTGGCTAGACAACAACTCCAAGTGCGATCACAACAACCATCACCACCACCCCACCGCCACCGCCACCTCCACCACAACAACCCCCCCGTTCAATGTTTTAATGGCTAAGGCAAGCAACAAACGAGTTCCCCAGTCGGTGAAAACCTGACATGCGCCGTCCCGGCATTGTAGGGATGCGAGGGTCTATGGTCATACGACTACGGCCATGCATGAATATCGAGTACACCCCAACCCCACACACACCCCCGCCCACCACCACCATGACCGCGGCTACCAACAACAGTAACGCTAACGCTAACCCTAACGCTAACGCTAACGCTGACGCTAATGCTAACGCTAACGCTAACGCTAACGCTAACGCTAACGCTAACGCTAACTCTAACGCAAACGCTAACGCTGACGCAAAACAACAGGTTCGAGACACGTACGTCTGCGACGAGGCGATTGTTCTGGTAACTACCGACCGCCAGAGCGCGTTCGACCGACAGCTGGCCAGGGTGCCCTTCAAGGGGGCGGTCCTCAACCAGGTGATATATGGAAGCGTGTTTTGAACGTTGTACCTGTCCTTTGTCATAGCTAGGGCTTGTGGTTTCTCGCCGCCTGTAGGATGTGGGGCAACATCGAGTTGGCCAGGGTATCGTTCAAGGCAGCGCTTATTAACCAGCAATGTGGGCGAGCCATCGGATGTTGGACAGTGACCCTCAATTCCTACTTCGTGTTACCATTACCATAGTATTTACCCTTCGTAGAATAATCGTGTCAGTGCTACGTACTGTGCTGACAATCCGGCAGCATATTGGACGTGAGTCGACCTCGAGTTGGCCAGGGTACCGGTCTAGGGGCCGTTCCTCAAACAGTTATGTAGGCGTGTTTCTTGAGGGCAATAATAGTCGATTGCTACGTGTGTTCTTCTAATATCGTCACCTGCAATGAAAACACCCGGAGTATGCTTGCCCGTGCTGGCTGTGGAGAAGTAAGGGTAGCAGTAAGGATAGGAAAACGAGGAGGGGAAGGGGCAGGGGAAGGGCCGATGGCAGTGGAGCAGTGACAGGAAAAAGAGGGGGGGGGGAGAGAAGGAATAGCGTTCACGGCAATAATGGCGGGAAGGGGAGCAAGAAGGAGAGGAGCGGGGGAGTGGCATTATTTAACGTACTGGAGCAGAAGCGAGGTGGGGAAGAAGAGGGGCGAGTAGAAATTGTAGGAAGGCGGGGAGATAAGGGGTGGGATGCGTGAAGAAGACTAGGGATAGTGTCAGGAGGAAGTTGGGAGAGGGCGCCGTAAGAGAGGGCCGTAGAAGTGGTGGAAGGGGGTAGGAGGGGAAGGGGGAAGGGACGGGGGAAGACGTGTAGTACGAGTTGAAGAAGGTTGGGGTAGGGGATGGACGGGAAAGGTTATCCCTGGCCTATGCTCTTGTGTTGTCCATCTGTGAGCTTTGAGCTGGCGGCTTGCAGCACAATTCGAGAGTCGACGAGGGAAGAAAGTGCTGAAATCTTCTCGCGATAAAAGTGCAAGGCCCGTACCGTAGTGGGGAAGAAGAGAGGAGAAGAGCCTACTTAGTGACCCCGGGTCTGAGTTACAACTAAAGAGGGAGAGAGAATAGAAGGGCGAAGATAATAAATGGGATGGAGAAAAAAACAAAGAAAAATACCTTTCCATACATGGGGGGTACTGCAGGGTGGTGTCGTCAGTTTTCCACTGTAACTGTGGATGCTTTTGCTAGGAGGCGGGCGATGAAAGCCGTCCCGCCCCCGAATAAACACTATTAATAGTACTGGTCAGCTGGTGCTGCAAGTCCACTTCCGTTACTGCTGCTGCTACTCTTGTTACTGGAGTTGCTGCTGCTCTTGGTTATTGTAGTTGCTGCTGTCGCTGCTGTTGTTGCTGTATCTAGTGCTCCTGACCCTGGTTCGGCTTGCTGTGTTGTTTGCTGCTTGTGCTGGTGGTGCGCCCACTGTTGCTGGTGCTGGTGGTGCAGCCACTTCTATTGCTGCTGTTGCCGCCGCCGCTGCTGCTTGATGTTGCCTTTGTTGGTTTGGTCAGCTATTGCTGTGACTGTTATTAGTGTTGCTGCCGGTGCTGTTGCTGTTGCTGTTGCTGTTGCTGCTGCTGCTGTTGCTGTGTGCGCTGCTTGCCCACTGTGATAGCCCCGAGATGAGGTTGTCTGCAGACATCAGCGATGAATGCGTCTGAGCGCTACTGTAGTCCAAAACGATGAAAAATATATCGGACGATTTACTTTTTCAGGAGATAAATTGTACTACAGTAGTGCTCGTTCCTTGAGGCTGGCCACAACGGTTGGCCTGGGAAATTCTCCGCAAGTGCTGCATCGCTGATATATTCATTTTGAAAATACGTGTGTAGTTGGTACCTGGACGAGATGATCAGCGCTGACGAGTTGGAGGAGAACTGGCGCTAAACGACCCCTGGCGCGGCAGTACTATTAATAGTGGCCGCGTGTCTACCTGGTTGATTCGTAACTCTCTCCCCCCCTCCTCCTCCCCGCCCTCTGTCTCTCTGTCTCTCTGTCTCTCTGGCTCGCTCTGTCTCTCTCTCTATCCCTCTCTCTCGACTTGCCATGATGGATGCCCTCGGCGCCCATCACCTTGTCGGTCGGAAACGCAACGCTGTTACGAACAACAACGGGCAACGACGATGATGACGCCGACGACGATGACACCATCACCCACCACCCCCACCACCGCCACCACTGCCACCACCAACACTATCACCACCACTGTCACCACCACCACCACCACCACCACCAACAACAACAATAACGACAACAACAACAACAACACTGCTGGATCGAGAAGACGAGTGCTTGGTGGTTCGAGGAGACCCGACACATCGCGCCGAACCACTTGCTATCGTGCCCGCACCCCAATGTCTGCGTGGGAAAGAAGTGCAAGGTGAGCAGCATTCTCCCCCCCCCCTCCCGCCGTGCTCTGTCCCAGCATGGTAGGGATGCGCCCCCCCCCCCC